>JAJGOT010000099.1:1030000-1110000 GCA_022457155.1 Cladopsammia gracilis
ATTTGTGGCTTCCTAGTGGAAAGCCCTTGGGAGACATTTACACAAATTCTGCAATTAGGATCGCGTCACTTTACCCAGTCGTTCAGCGATTCACAGTCCACTCCCCAAGGAAATTAAATTACAAATTAGTGTGGGAAGGGAGATATGGACAACTAGATAGCTAATTGTTGTGAAAATTTCTGTTCCCAATTTAACTGTCTATGTATATATTTCAGAAATTTGTGTAAATGTCTCCCAAAAGCTTTCCACTATGAAGCCACAAATGCGTTGTATGTGTTTGTGTAAGTGTGGTTGTCTCAGTGGCCTTAAGGGGGAGTTACACCTGAAGTTTGGCATTTGGGGGTACTAGTGGTTTGGGTGACATTGTCTCAAAACGTACTGGGCTAAACCAAGCAAAACCATTTATTTTCTGAATCTGCAAGAACTAAGCAACACATTGAAGCAAAACTTTTAACCTTTATTTACAATATGGGGACCCCTGGAGTGATTTACTTTCACAATGACCACACCCAGTACACTTGGTCAGAATCCTATCTCCTGAAAAATGCAGCTCTAAATTACACTGAGAACACTTTTGATCAATAGTGTTGGAGTAAAGCTATAACATGATGAAGGGAATTTGAGATATCATCACTCCTGTTGCCATAGCAACCAAAACTGAACAAAAATAATATTTTTGTGTTTAAGAAACAATATCTCACAAGCTATGTATCCCTTTTTAAATTGCTATCATTATTTTGCTTCTATACAGTACATGTCAACAATAAATGCTGAAAATTTCAGCTTAATTGATTGAATACTTTTAAAGTTATAAGATTTTTTAGTTCACTGGTCGCAAAAAATTCACTTTTCGAGCAATGATCCCTGAATTGTCTCTTATAACTCAATTTCACACTGATTTTTTTTTTTTTAAAGAAAGAACATAGGTAATCACTAGCATCCACGAGATTTTCAAAATAGATCACATATCTGTCTGTGGCATGTTGGATGCAGAAACGCCATGAAGAAACAATGGACCGGGGGTTCCACTAGCTCCAAGATACACTACTCAAAAACAGAATAAAACAAGGAGCTAAAACATAATGGCAAGAAATCATGATTTCAATAGAGACACGGCAGTTTCAGGCTTGGATCTTTAAGACGCCTATATCCGTGATGAAGAAATACTTTCTCACAAGTCTTGCACACCGCAGAATTACACACTTTATAATATAGAGGGCAAAATTACTGAATGCTGATTGGCTGACGAAGAGGGCATTTTTCCTTAATTGAGGGCAAAATTACTCGCTTCTGATTGGTTGAGCATCAAAATTTCTCACTCGTGATTGGTTGAGCGCTTCGTTCTCGTTGCATTCAGTTGGCTTGGCGGGATTTTGAAGAAATATTTACAAACGGAGCGCTGGCATCAGTTTCGCCGGAGATTTTGTTATAAAAAAGGAATGAAATCGGAAGATACCTAAGAAAGGAATTCTACAGGTGAATTACAGCATTTTACGCCAAACAGGAAGCGATTATTTGTGTCAAATCTTGGATTAACTAGACGCCTGCAGGCCAGTTTGCGACGTTGAAGATCTAGAAGAAATTCATTCATGGCGACAAAAGCTGGTTTTAAAGTTCCATCACTTCATTGAAAAAATGCGAATTTCTGCGGACCCAAATACAAGTACTTTGGCATATTTTGCTGAAAGGGAAAATACACGTTTAACAGGAGAAGGAATAAGGCTAAAAGAAGTGAAAGAAAGCAATTAAATCGCCAAACGTGCAAGCAAGTTTGAAATCTTGGCATTTGTTGCTGTTATCAAAGCGGCAAAAACTTCAAAACACAGGTACGCTTAAATAAAACTTGCTTTGTTTTTGTCGTAAAGTGTCTTTTATCGACAAAAATCAGGCTATGTTCATTCTCTAGATGTACATAACAGCCAAATATATCTTCGACCGAATAGAAATTTATTTAACCACGACGACAGTGAGTTGAAAAGTTTTTCTTGTCAGTTTGCGAGAGAGTACACTTCGGGTGGTTTCAAGTCTGAGTGACTCTTAAAAAGTCTGAAAAGTTTCCCTATAATTTTGCCCTCTACATTATAAACAAGTAATCGCATGTTCCCTCGTAAAATTAAGGATTAATATTTTTTCAAGTTTTTCTTGTCAGTTTGCGAGAAAGTATTTTCACTTCGGTTGGTTTCAAGTCTGAGTGACTCTTAAAAAGTCTGAAACGTTTTCCTATAATTTTGCCCCAACTATATTATAAACAAGTAATCGCATGTTCCCTCGTAAAATTAAGGATTAATATCACTTGTGTTTTCAGAAAACACGCGTGATATTAATCCTTAATTTTACTCGGGCCCATGCGATTACATATACAAATCACAGGCCAAGAGATTTCAATTGCTGATACTAGCATTGTCAAAGCCATAACATGAACTATAGCCTATTAGTATTTATCTTGGCTTGCAACCGACGAATTAGCCAAAGAAACCCTAACATATACCAGGAGAGCTAGCAAAACAAAGGTATAAAGAAATAAAATAATTCTATAAATGGCTATGGAAAGCATGAAAACCTCCTGTCGTTAGAGAGAGAATCCCAAAGATCAAAGGGTCATGCAATACTGTCCAGCATGCAAAAAAGCACACAGATAATTGTGACTTGTCACATCCTATTGGTGATTTAAGGAAACAGATTGCTTGGAAAAGCTATTCTAAGGGCTTTTTTTATACATTTTGCGACAAGTTGGAATCGTGTTTGGCCTGTCTATTTTATACTACTCATAATACTTCGCAACTAGTGCAAGTTGGTGTCACAGTTCCAGGCTTTCTTTCTGATGCAGTTTCGATTCTTTCAAGCATTTTGCCTCGCTCTGAATATTACCTGAATAGCCTGGATTGCTTTCAGGATCATTTCTCTCTGGTACAGGCTGTGCACTTTCGCTAGCACCTTCCTGCAATTCTTGTTTACTTCGCCAGAATGGAGTGCCGTGGAAACGGCGTTTCTTAGACTTTGTTCGCATTTCGAGCCGCTAGAAAACTTTTGTGTTGCAGTACCAAGGTAATATCTTTCCAATTACTAAAGTCAAGATAAAAAACAATCGAAATATACCGATAGAACAAGCTAAAATCCTCCTCGCAAAACTAAAAAAACTAAAACTAAAACTAGCAAAAATATTTCATACGATACGTGTATGCGCTTTTCGGAAATATATTTTCCGATTCAACTGATTTTTAAAAACCTCGGGGCACCTATTAGCATCGGCAGTTAAACCACGAAGGTTTCAAGCGATCATTGCTTCGTAATAAATAAATTGTTCTATTTCTGATGGTGAAGGGGATTTTGAAGTATTTAACCATTGTGCTACGTAATTGCCAAATGAAACCTTTGACGGGTTTCGCCCTCTGTGACATGACGGAGACCAATCTACCATAATTAGCTTTTTTCGATAATAAACGAATATAACTATTTCAAGTCCTTTATATAATATTTCTGCAGCAAACGTCGAACTAAGAATGTTTTGGTCAAATGTTTACAATGCCGTCGTTGTTTTTCAATGCATTTAACTTGTTTCTAGTTTTGTGGGAATAAGGCGACAGAAAAGCTGGTTATAAATTGCAACTGATGAAGCTTATTTGCAAGTGACAATATTTATTACCAATAGGTCGAAAACAGAAGCAATATAAATGATTAAAATACTAAAGATGTCCTAGCCAAGCCAAAAATTCGCTGTGGTTGTGCAATGTTCATATTTATTATTTATCAGTAAATCGATTCATTTCGCTTAGAAAATAATATATGCTTCTCAATGGTTACAATTATCACGAAAAGCCTTTTTAAAAGGTATATTTAAACAAACCTTTCTACAAACAGAAACGTGGTTCCAAAAGATTTGTTACATATAAAACAAAGAAAAAAAAAAAGAAATAAGATAATATTACTTCAAAGGGATCGAAAAGGTTTTTCTTATGACAGATAATACGTGAAACCTTTGAAATAAAGTATCGAGAGATGAAAAGTAATAGCAAAACTTATTTCGGGAGCAAAATTAATGGAAGGACTCGATAAAGACCCAAGTGCGAGCGCCGACTTTTTCGCTTACCGACTGCTTCAGAGAATGGATGCGCATTATAGATATTTGCTACCAGATGACCACTTTTTGGCGCGAAAAGCGATGTGGTCGCTCGCGTTTTCCCACCTTTTTTTTTTTTTCTGGTCTTAACGTTGACACTCATGTATTTTAAGAATTTTCCAGGTGTGATTTTTTTTTGTCTCTCATGTTGCCGTTGTTAATGGTATTTAGGTAAAGCACTTAGAAATAGTTATCATTTAACCCAATCCTCAATTGTTTTGTCAATGTACTATATATTATTGCTAATTATACTGAGAAGAATCCGGCCGCAAAAATTAAAACTAGCAAAAATATTTCATACGATACGTGCATGCGTTTTTCGGAAATATATTTTCCTATTCAGAATTTTTAAAATCGTTGGAGCGGCTATTAAAATCAGCAGTTAAACAACGGAGGTTTCATGCGATCATTGCTTCGTAATAAATAAATGGTTCTATTTCTGACGGAGAAGAGGATTTTGAAGTATTTAACCGTTGTACTTATTACCGAATGAATCCTTTGACAGGTTTCGCCCTCTGTGACCAATCTACCATAAAGCTCTTTTTTTCGATAATAAACGAATATAACTATTTCAAGTCCTTTATATAATATTTCTGCAGCAAACGTTGAACTAAAAATGTTTTGGTCAAATGTTCACAATGCCTTCGTTGTTTTTCAATGCATTTATCATGTTTCTATTTTTGTGGGTGTAAGGCGACAAAAAAAGGGTTATAACTGACGCTTATTTGCAAGTAACAATATTACCAATAGGTCGACAACAGAAGCAATATAAATGATTAAAATACTAAAGAGGTCCTAGCCAAAACTTCGCTGTTATTGTGCAATGTTCATATTTATTATTTATCAGTAAGTTGATTCATTTCGCTAAGAAAATAATATATGCTAACCAATGGTTGCAATTATCACGAAAAGCCTTTTGAAAAGGTAGATTTAAACAAACCTTTCTACAAACAGAAATGTGGTTCCAAAAGATTTTTCACATAAACAGAGAAAAAAGCAGACAGAAAATAAGATAATAATACTTCAAAAGGATCGAAAAGGCTTGTCTTGTGACGGATAATACGCGAACCCTTTAAAAAAGTATCGAAAGATGAAGAAAAGTAATAATGCTGTCGTTGTTTTTCAGTGCATTTTTTTGTTTCTATTTTTTGTGGATGTAAGGCGACAAAAAAGAGTTATAACTGACGCATATTTGCAATAGGCCGAAAATAGCAGCAATAAAAAAGATTCAAATACTAAAGATGTCCTAGCCTAGCCAAGCCTGTGCGTTTATCAAGAAGCATTAGATCAAACAACAATATCCAGTATTGCTTTTTCACAAAAATACTTACGGTTTACAATTGCTGTTGCACCAGTAAAGAAAATCTATGAGGGGAAAAACAATGCGTGACTTACAAACTGTTATCTCAATTAACACTTTGGCCTCACAAAAACACTAAATAGCCTTTTAAAACGAAAAACAAACCTGGAGTACGAAATTAATTATTCCAGGGTATAACAACAACATTCTTAAACCTCGTGTTAACCTTATGTTAACGCCTTGAAGTTGCGTAATGAACCAAAACTGGAAGGAATCGTGGTTACAACATTGTAAACAGAGGTGTTAAATTAGTACCTGGCGCTTGCCCGTTATCAAATACAATAGTTTTAACAAGAAGGCAATATTAAGGGTCCAATATACATGTACTATCTTTTTGCTGAGTAACGCTGTTGATACGCAAGTACAGTTCGTCTTCCGAATTATATTTTCGGGAAAAATAACGCATGCGGTATTTCTGAAAGAAACAAAATAAGGCCCATCTGAAAATTAAAAAAAAAAAAAAAAACAGAATATGCATAACGGAATCTGGTCAATTCGCTCTATAGTCATTTCACTTTAGGATCCACCAAAATAATAAAAGCAATTTTTGGGGGCGACCTAACTTTTTATTTTACGGGGAGTGGGAGGGGGGATTCTAGCTCTTTTTCGGGGTGAGCTGACTATTGAGCGAAGTGACTGTAATTCGATTCTATTCGTGCAAACCTATTTCTTTGAACACCCGTGATTTTTTACTTATTCTTAAAGTTAAAACACTTTAACAGACTTGACATTTTAACTTGTTTTATTTATGCATGCAATATAGTCAACCTTTTCGTATATATTAAGTAATGATGCCATAGCGGCGTCGAAACGTCGGACAAATTTTTCGCTATTTTTTATCTTTAATTATCCAAATTGTCCTACGAAAGTCATTTTTATAACATCCCTATTGCAAACGCCAGACAATTTCTACGAAAAAAAAAGCATACATGTATAAATTGGCTCACTTATATATTGTATTTATCACTCCTGTTGGCAAGTCGTTAATTATTTAGAAGACCAGAGGGGAATAAAAATTAAGTAATGTTTTGTTACAAATCGTTGCTACCATTATTAGCCGTGTATTTTTTATCAACAATAGTTCTTGATTGAACATATCTTATGAAGCTACTGCTTCTCAGTCCATCTAGAAAATGTGACATCGAAAGTCCAAACCAATCGCAAAAATTCGTTTAATATTCAAACTCGTCATAATGTCCATGAGCTGGCATATATTGAACGAAATTTGCGACGATTTGTTTTGTTTTGTTTCTTGATGATCTGCCACAGCGATTCATCTGTTAGATTCAAGCTATTGAACTAGTTATATATATTAAAGTAGAGGAACAAAAACTTTCAAAAGTTATCATGTTAAATGCATTAATCTTGTGAAGGTGTTTTGTTTATAGTTGATTCCTTTAATGTTTTGTCCTGTCGATCTGCCGCTACACTCAGAGGCAGCTGATTCAAAATACTGAGCTAATGAAATGGATGTGAATTTAATTGCGTGCGTTTTGAGAGGACTGTCAGAAAAATCTACTACTATAAAAAGGGGTCTTAACCCTCGGACGTACAAGAGGGGAGGGGAGGGGGGGCACCCCCTCTTAAGGTTTGTCTCCGATATTTTCAAGACCATTTAAGATATTAGCACATGCCGTTTTTAGTAGCTCTTCATTTATCCTTGAGACACATCTTGGTGAAGTTTAACGACAACCGGTTACTATGGTAACCAAATATAACGTCATAAGTAACAAGTGGTCAACCCATTTTTGAAGAAAAATGCCTGTTTTTCACCTTTTTTCAGCGAAAAAACATATAAAATGCTACCAAAAGCATCAAATTGTTTAATTGTATGCTATTTTGCAACTCTAGCAAACAATATTTGCAATTTCCGCATTTTTCCGATAAATTTGAATTTTTAGTAAAATCCAAGATGGCGGCACATTGGCGGCCATTGTGGATGATGTCACGGACCCCAGCAGCGCCCCAACCCATAATATTTACCTTATCTTGTAGAGCACATCGCGGGCTATCTATTAATTGTAAAATATTTCCGAAATATTGCAACATCGCAAAAAACCAGGGGGGGGGGGGGACAATGCCCCCCTCTCCTCTTGTGCCACGGTTGGGGTATAGCCCCATTTACACGAGCAATTTTCCTTGACAAGTTTACTTGTCAATTTGTATTTTTCGTGTAGATGATCAACAAGTTTTCCTTTACAATTTTCCATTGACACTGGTTTCCTTGTTCGTGTAGACGACGAGCAAGTTTTCCTTGATAAGTTTAGGTTGTGCCTGCAATGCCTAAATCAATAATATCGTTGCCACATTTTCCTTGTTGTCCGTCTACACGAGCAAATTTCTGACTTGACAATTTTTCCTTGTCAAGGAAAAGCTAGCATGCCAGCTTTTCCTTGACAAGGAAAAATTGTCCACTATTCTCCATCTACACGAGCAATTTTTCCTTGTCAAGGAAAACTTGTCAAGGAAAAATTGCTCGTGTAAGTGGGGCTTATACGTTTGCGTGTACGTCCGAGGGTTAAAAGAAAATAAAAACAAAACGCCAGCATAGATACAAACAAGAAGCTGTACACAGCTTGAAATCGTGGCGCCTTTAACTCATTGCAGCATTGATTCCCAATTGATTTGATTGCTTTTACTGAGAAACATAAGCTTAAAATTAAGTCTAATCAAAGGCTCCTAAGAGCCAACCCGAGAAGAAGAAATACTAACGCGTAAAGTGTAACGTGTAACGCGTAACGTGTAACGCGTAACGCGTAACGCCTAACGCAGTATTGCCGTAAGCTTACGTTTTCACACTGACACGGTTCGATATATATATATATATATATATATATATATATATATATATATATATATATATATATATATATATATATATATATAGAATGAGTTGTAATTATCAAGCTTCCAACTCCATGTCTTGACTTGATTTTGCTTTATTGGCCCTACGTTTCGGCCATCACGGCCTTCTTCAGGGGAGTTACAAGTGTATTAAGGCTTGCGTAAACCGTTGGCTATTCAAAACTATAACGTGACATGTGTGGCGTCTATGATTGGTAGATAAACTAAGCAAAATCAAGTCAAGACATGGAGTTGGAAGCTTGATAATTACAACTCATTCTACATTAACCTTTTCAAGCTACAAGATCGCACTTTACTAGAGTGATCCTCTGTCTTCGACAAGGCATACAGCATTGTTTGAGAGACCTGTCACAACACTATATATATATATATATATATATATATATATATATATATATATATATATATATATATTTTTTTTTTTTTTTTTTTTTTTTTTAATTAAACTTAAGGATGTTTGACGAACGAAAAAAAAAGTACATCACTTTCATAATGTCCGGTTCGAAAAAAGAAAAAAAAGGAAAAATAAAAAGAGGACTTTATGGAGATTCGAACTCGGGCCGTCCTGGCTAAGCCACAAACTCAATCACTGCGCTGTCCAAATTTTATTGTTTTAAGCTAGATACGCATCAGAACCCGCGTTTAGGTTGCAAAATCCTTTTACATCGATTTTAATGTTGCACTAAAAACTCCAAATGCGAAACATCTGTAAGCTTATTGTTGTCTATATTCCTTTACATCAAATTAATTATTGTTATCGTTGGATTCACGTTGAATTCCTGTTACGAAGCGTGTTCGTAACAAAGCATTTGCTCACTAAGTTTACAGCTGATGGAAGGAGCGAGTGATCATGAGTGAGTGAGTGAGTGAGTGAGTGAGTGAATTTTATTTAAACACCCTTGCCGATAACCCGTTCATCACGCTTTCACGTATACACGAGTTTAAAACTAAGGCAACATTGCATTCACTAGATTCAGTAGCTGACACTTTAAGCTCGACCCGGAGCTCGATCGCTAAGCAAATGGCAAGTTTAATATATAAGACACAGAACTTGCCAGAGCAGAAATCCCACAGGAATAAGCAGCGAACACAATATCAAACGGTCCTATCCATCCATGAACGCCCTGAATTGTCTTGAAAGTGTGCAATTGTACGCAATAGTTCTTTATCTTGCTTCTCGAGTCAACACACGGACAGATTTTACGGTATGCATTTCATGGCCGAAAGCCATATAGTCGTCGATATAGACTTAAATATGCGTGCATAAATTTGCATGCGCTAATGTGACACGAAAAAAATCCAAAAAAGTCAAAGCCGGATTTACAACTCGTGTGCTTCGCCACGAGTAATAATGACAATTAAAAGCCATCTACTTAAATTCAACAACTTTCCTGGTGGTGATGAGATACATATAAACAATAACCGCCATTTGGCGGATGTGTGCATATTTTTAAAGCCAAAATGGTGGCTATTATGTTTATTATCCCTCAAATATTTTTTCAGAAGTCCTCTCTGTTAGGGAGAGTTGGTCAAGCTGTTTATAAAAAACAATCAGTTATATTCAATTTAGCAATACATTTCAGACAAAAACTCAACGTGCGAACGTAAACGCAAATTTTGAAAACTGGGGAATATCACTTGGGGAATATAATCTGATATTCCAGAGTTTGGCTGCGTCACGTGACGTGTTTAGACCAAAAATATTATGTACTGTTTAAATCATAGGCTCATATGAGCAAACTCGTGAAAAGAAAGGCCCTAAATAAAATATTTTTAAATGACAAATTCCATAGCTTTACAGTTATAAAAGAAGACAGTGGCGAAGCCACCGGCCAATTTTTGGGGTGATAGGCTGCACTGTTTATTTTTAGGCATTTCCAGTAGTGAGAAAGCGATGCAACATTGGAAACTTCTTGGAAGCTGGGAGCTTGCATGACCATCTCGGAATTCTGTGATTTTTTTTTACCAGCTTGTAGACGTACCCGCAAATCGAGCTCAGTGAGCGCGGAGCGTGATCGAGGGAATGAGGGAGGACGTAGCTCGAGCGAGCGAGAGCTTGACTTGTTCCCGGCTTGCTGGAAATCGAATCGAATGACGTCATATTCTGGCGCGAAACTTTCAGAGTGCGGAGCTCTGTCAAACTATCAAAATTACTTTTCGCATGGCGCATGGTTATTATTATTATGTCTGGACAAAGCAATCTCTACTCCAGAGTACAAGTTGCTCCAGTAATATACGTCAGTATTTATAGGGCAAAGCACTTTAGGTCGTGGAACCTTTAGGACATCCGGCGACTTTAGGACAAGCTGCAAAAGATATGCTTGAGCGGATACCCCTGCATTTAGACGAATTGGACAAATTTAAGCCTCTTCGACCTGGCAACGCAAGAGATGTTGATAGATTTGCGGATTTGTTGGAAGCTACTCAAAGAGGCCGGTCGACATGGTGAATTACGTAATGGATCGTTGTTCTTAAGTTAAATGTGCAAGAAATTGATAGAAGCGATGCTAGCTCATTATCATCGCTGGATTTTTGAAAACGGTCACTGGCGTCGTAGTCGGCGTCGTCGGCGTATTATCCGGGGATATTTTGCTCGCTTTCACACCATAACTTTTAACTATCCACTAATATAAACTCATCAAGGTACCCATATCACACAAAAAATCGATTCCCGACAACCAGCTCTTCGGCGTTTACGCCGTATTTGGTCCACGGGTAATTTCTTTCAACGCAGATTCCCTGAATTACACACTTACTTGACAAAATGAGGTTACAAAGGACGCTTCGTTAAAGAACAAATCACAAGAGCAAAACAAATATGTCGTATTGAAGCCTTAAAATACTTGTAACACTAGCAAGCCATAACATATAACTGGCTGACCGAGTTTTATCGCGATCACCTGCCCAGCTTTACCTAATATTCAACAAATACATTGCAAGAAACAACCCATTCTTCAAAAGAAGAATGTCACACACTTTTTTGGTACACAGGAAAAACAAGAAAAATGAGACATCACATTACTTGCAACTCTACGAATTTGACTTAGTATGATCCAATGTAAAAATTGTAAAACGGAGTAAATAGGTAAAACTAAACGCACGCTTTGTGAACTACTAAACACAGGCAAGCAACGAACAATCCACTTCACGCTAATGTCACAGCAACAGTCTCTTACACTTCAATCTACTACCTGGCCACTCTATCACAGACATGAAGCTCATTCCACTCGAATTACAACCTACACTCAGCACTTCCACTCGTAAAGTAAGGCCTACTCTGGGACCCAAAGTCGCCGTAACTTTGGGCGACTTAAGGCGACTTTAGGCGACTTTAGGCGATTTAAACATATTTTCTCCAAAATTTAAGGTGATTTTGGGCGATTTAAGGCGATTTTGGGCGACTTTAGGCGACTTTGGGCGATTTTGGGCGACTTTAGGCAATTTTAGGTGACCTTCAGGTGACCTTCAGTGATTTAAGTAGAGATGCCAAGGTGAAACCAAGTACAGTTGTGGTATATATGGGCATTTTTCTAAAATGGGAATCATCATGGTACACCATACTGCATTGTTTCAGAAAATATCCATACTATCCCCATGGAAGGTTTTTGGTTTGAATGCTCCACCAAACCCCCCCCCCCCCCTGCCCTCCCCCCCCAACTCTTCTGCAAATTCCAGTTTAGTGGCTTTTAAGACCCTCCTCTGCCCCCTCCCCCTAGGAATTTCTAATAACCTCCCATGATGTGGGTATGGACCTGCACACTGAAGTCAATACATTAACAATAAACATTCAACAATGACCTAAACACCAGCTAGCAATTAAGCAAGGTTGTTGCCACATTGGTCACAGGGTCAAAAGCTAAGGAATTAAGCAAAAACTATGAAATAGTAAGTGTCACAACAAGAAATTTAGGGGCCCAGAGTGATTCCTTGGGCATTTCAGGGTATAGGGCTCTGGTTAGGCAACAGCCTTGGCAAACAAACTAATATTTTTCTGCCTCTACCATTAACCAAATTTAAATTCGGAATGCACAGTGGATGCATCAAATGGGAGTGAGATGCCACAAACTGTATTTAATAATACTTTATTTCCTCAAAATATCATATACGTCTCTCAAAAGCAACAATTGCTATTCCAATGAGATTATTTTAAGAATGTTTTATAATTATATTATTGCCAATTTTCTTCAGATGCCATCATGGGTTGTCTTTATTTTGAGGAAATACATTATTGCCATAGTTACAAAGTTAATTAACAACCTAAATTTACTTACAAAAATACTTATGAAAAAAAGTCTGAAAGGATTGTTTTCCATTCAGACTAAAATAAAAATAAAACAATACCAACCATTAATTATCAATGTCACAAATTATAAAGATAACTACCTTAGTGAATACAGTGTGAATGCATCACCGACAGTAACTCAAGTTGCCCTATCTATCTTGGCTCGAAACTTTGGTAACAGGCATGCCTTCCTTGCAAAAGCCTTTGATCCTTTCCTGGCACCCAACCAATTTGCTCCTCTCCGGTCTTCAAAAGGCAAAACACTCCCACCCATTTTTTTGTTCCGTAAGCTTGTGGCTTTTGTGCTTCTCTTACAATAGTCTGAGCTGCTGGAAACTTGGATATGCCACCTTATCATAAATTGAAGCACATTCTTGCTGGAGGCTTACACACCGGCTCATCCGAAGCACTTGCAATTTGCAATGGGGAGCGTTTTATCCGCGATTGAGAATCATTTGGGTTGTTTGCGGTATGTTGGCTCTGAAAGCTCTCACTAATATTTCGGTACATCCCTAAAAGAAAGCCAGAGTACGTCCGCCATTTTCCTTTTGATCCATAATCCCTTTCGTAAACTTGTTACCAGGTTTCGTCCAACTTTTCAACATGTGCCACAGTCCGGCCCGGGTCGTTTCCGTTTGATCGCATCGAAAAAGTTCTCTCAGTAAACTTACCTGGAATTCTGTAGTTGATACGAGGTTTCTTGCCGAAATACAATCTTATAGCCAGTCAGTGGTGACAGTGGATACCGCGGTATCTGGCAGTGATATTATGAGACAATTTAGCTTGAATATTGCGTGACTTTAGCCAGACCAGCGTGTGTCTAGATCACGCGATGTGATTAACTTTCAAGTCACATGATCAAAACAGTTTCTTGGACCCTTGGCAGCCATCTTGCTTCGAATGGCGAGTCTCGTTTTCTAGCTTTTCTGCCAACAGCGGAACAATTTCAAAGTAATAAGGCGTTTTACAAGAAGAGTCTTGTCTTGCAAGAACAACAGGGAATTTTGTACTTGCTTGGCTCTCTAACTTCAATTAATCTGTATCGATTTGGCTGGATGTGTGGTCTTTGACTTTAATAAGCTTATATCTGAGGATGCTATGAAATGTCTAGAAGTTGTTGGTAGACGAACTAGACGAGATGGTCACTTTGTCTTTACCTGTCTGTGATGGGTAAGCGTACGATTTACTCAATACATATAAAAGCACCTTTATAGCGTTACACTTTTGAGCTTGCAGTCATGTAACTTGCAGAATGTAAGTTTTAAGCTCACCAAAAACCTAGATGTATTTTAAAACTGGACTTACTGGCGTACATTTATTTCTGAGTGTAACGCCATAAAGTAGTTGCTAAAAGACGTTTAGTGATTACATCTTTTATTCTTGTGATCTGTATGCCTAATAATATTAAATACGTTTGTTTTGTGCAGAGGAATTTGATGCTATTACTTGTAACTGTTGGGGGTTAAGAGGGTGGTGAGTGGGTGGGATCAATGGGGGAAATTGTTTCGTAGAAAAGAGAATGGGGGGGGGGGGGTGGTAGGGGGCAACTTCCTGTATGCTTAATATTGATTTGCCACCTGTAGAACTTTTCATATTAGGGACATGCAGATCAGAGTATGAGATAGAGTGTGAGTAGTGCTTATGCTTTAGATTATCAAATGTAAAAACCAATCTTGTTTCTAGAGCCTCCTTCTCTACTGGGCGACACCAGGGAGAAGCGAGGGTTCTGAGAATATGACTGGTTTGAAATTCGAAAGTCAGTCATAGTCAATCTTGTACTTGTACTCTGATCTGAAAGTCCCTATTGTAGTGGAAGGTTTGGAACAACACCATAAGGACACATCGGAGGATTTTTGTAACAAAGTAGGTCCAGAAATAGCAAAGTTTATCATATTGTGTTAATTAAGGTTGTTAGGAATTAAGCGACTTAAGGCGACTTAGGGCGACTTAAGGCGACTTTAGGCGACTTTAGGCGACTTTGGGCGACTTTAGGCGACTTTGGGTCCCAGCGTAGGCCTTAAAGTACAAGGGACGTGCCTCATAAGTAAGAGGTAAAACTTTATCACCAGACGGCATAAACCGACGGAATGAAGATTGTCTTATATCTCTACAAATTGCCGTTATTGTTAATATTTAGACCTGTATATATCATGTTATCTAGTGTTTATGTTTTAGTTGTATTAGTTAATCATCAGCCACTCTTGTATTTTTTTAAAATTCAAATTTGAGGAGCCGTTATAGTATTTCTCTTCAGTATAACACAGGCCGTGAGGAAGGCTAATTTTGTTAGCCGAAATATTGGCCACTGAATATATCAGCCCATTGCCGTAGAGCGAGCCTTGCATTCGGCTTGTTCTATTACAAATAAATACGGTAAATATAGAGGTAACAACGGGGGGGAATTGAGTGCGAATCTATGAAAGATACTCGGAGGTCAGAAATAAAAGCCTGTACCAAAACCTGAGCAGCAGCGGGAAAAGAATGCAAATAACTGGGCAGGAACCAATTACAAAACTCCTATAGCTGGTTTTCACGTTAGGTCACAACGGCCATGTTGGTGCACACCTACAAAAGAATTTTAGTGAACTTCTTTTGTTATGTGCACCAATACGGCGCCATGGCCTTTGTCATTTGAATCCCACAGGACTGAAGGTCACGTGAATAAAACATTTACCATGTATACTCCCTTCCTACGAGGTTAACGATATAATATAACTAACGACATATATAAATAACGTTATAAACGTTTAAAGCCCACTATGATCATATCGAAAGCGTAACGACCGAGAACTGACCAAATATCCTGCTATTTATTTTCTAACTGCATAAACATTGCAATTTCATTATTTTAAATAATTAACCTTACAACTAAATAGCGAACAGAAATCAATTATCGTTCAATGCGATGCATCCGAACAGAATCTTCAATGCCAGTATCGGTCAAGCAGTACGATATATAAGAGGTCAAGCATGACCATTTTTTTTCCGAGCAACTGTTTTCCATAATTGACCAGCACACTGAGCCTTGAAAGAGCTGGAAGTTTGAGCGTAGCACGGGGGAGAATTCTCAGAATTCTATCCTACAATAGAATGGAGTCAGTTAGAATGATTCCACAGTCGACAAAAAGCATTTTCCTAATCAGGCGATTCCAAAGCACGTGTTTAATTAAGCTTCCAATATAATTTGTTTATGGTAGCTTTTCTTTGATCGAATATTGAAAAGGTTTAATGAAACATCTTATAGTATTTAAGCTGTGCCATAGCATTTAAATTTCCCCAGTGTGTGGTATCCTTTCTCGTTGCTACCATCAGTATCCCCAAACCTGAGCTGTTTAACTGGAAGCTTTGTCTTGTCAGTGATGAGACCGCTATCTTCACGCCATACATTGTCATTGATATCACAGTTACAACCACGTCGGCGGTCGGCACATGAGTTGTTCATCCCGCATGCGCACTTACCACTGTTAGGTGATGCTCCGCCCCAGTATGTCATCTTAGTAGAATCACGTGATACCCACCATCCGTGTGTAATTTTGTTGAAATGAAAAACCGAATGATGGCACTCGTACTTTATAAACTGTTCACAGTGTGAGGAAACTCTGGTGAGACTCGCCAGCTGAGATAGACTCGCTCCTGTGTAATGAATGTCACGTGAGTAACACCCTGGCTGATTACACCCGTCCACCACTGTTGTGCTTTCACTGTCGTGACTGATAACTGTCACGCCAACTCCATTCTTGTCAATCATGTCACAAGTGACGTCATATAAAGGTGGCAAGCCTCCTTCACCGTCAGGGTCAATGACGTAACTTCCCCCTCCTGCGGTAGGGTCGAGGTTTTTTACGCTGCTGCAAGACTTTGGTAACTCTGCAAGAAAAATCAGTGCTTTTGAAATAAGCTTTATGACTGTTTGATTTAAGGACGTTCGCGCCAATTGTTGATGCGCATCCTTCCTGCGCATGCAATTCATGTCGCAACGCCATCATGCAACGCCATGCACGAGCGCGCGTGCTAAGGAAGAAATCTATTCACATGAAGGGATGGTAGCCGTTGCGTTAACTTTGCTTTGATTTAACTCGCTTGGATGGTCGGTGACCCCTATTTTTTTTCTTCATATATAACTTTCTTTACCGATTATCTACAGTTTGTGAAAAAAGGAAAAAAATCTGTCTTGTAGAAGTTTGATTTTTTTTCCATTTTTTTATCCACGCGACGTCGAATTGCACTCATATCTCAGCTGTGTGTTGTTTCCGAATGCCCTTTTTAAAGGGTTAACTCATTTAAAGGTTGAAAACAGTTCGAATTATTTACGAATCAGGCCCACTTAGATAACATTTGAATATAATAGTTTCTCCCCAGCGATTCATCTTTGATATTGTTTAACTAAAAGCCATGGAAACCATGTCATGTTACGAGGACTTTTTAAAAACAGGGTATATTTCTACACACCATATCTCTTAAATTAATTCGGTGACCCCCAATTTTTTTTTTTGCATTTCTGAAATCAGTAACTCATTATCAAACCATAACATAAGTTTGAAAAAAATCTGTCTTGTAGAAGATTTTCCCGCGAACGTCCTTAAAAGGCACAAACCCAATAAAATGCAACATTTTCATAAGCAATTAACGACATAAGCTATGAGCATGGACTATAGGAAAAGTGTATTTCGACTAAATAAAGTTATATTTACCTCAAAACAAACTTACATTGCTCATATTAAAACAAGCTATTCAATGCCGAAATAAGCGTTGTTTGGAACCGTCGTTTGTTCCCTTTCTTTTCAAACCAAATTTTATAATTTAATTACTTATAATTTTATCATTAAACGTTGTTGTTTTACAGGGAAGGGCAAAGAAATGTAGCAAAATGTAAAACGAACGTACAGAGGCATTGTTTTCGCACATTAAACTTGCCTGTGTTTGCCGTCGCCGTCGTGTCTGCTTCCGACGACGACCGGAAGTGAGATTCACGCGATTTTCCCGCGAATTCCGTCGTCGTCCTCTCGTCGACGACGACCAAGCCAGTAGTTTCACGTCGTCGTGCAAAGGAGTTGTTTAAACAAATTCAATGGTAAAAATTTACACTGACTTGTCACTTTTGTAATCTTCTTTAACCGTTTATCTTGTGTGGTTTGATTTTAGCTTCTCTTTCTATTGTACGAAGCGAATTGAATTTAAAATTTGACTGTATATAACGTGCGTGTTTTCGTGTTGTTTACTGGTCAGTAAGTCGTCGTAAATTTATTTTCCCATGAGGTTGTATAAAGGAATGAAGAAACTGAATAATTATTATAAGTAATTGTGTTTTAACTTGAGAACACAACTGCAAGTGCCAGCAGTATAACGTTTATCTTTAAAACTTGCCCTTACGGTCGAAACGACTAGATCGAAAAAAAATTATTCATGACTGCAAGTAGCTGGCCGCAAGCCTTGAATAGAAGAATTTAATCACTTGTACTCTAGAATTTTCGCCTCGAATTTATCGAATCCTTAGCAGTAAAACGTTTGCTATAAACTTGCATATTTTGTTAACTTTTTTGCACATGCGATTATTTAGACTCCCTTATTGCCAAATACAATTTTTCGCCAACTCTTGTAATTAATTGTGTATTATGTTTATTTTTAGCAATCCAAACCGTGTACGGAATTCCGAACACGATATACTAATGTGCCGGGAACTCGGCCCGCAGACACTTGGACTCGGCCATTTCATCCAGCGCGAACTTTTGATATTTTTCATAGGGAAAATCAGGAGTTTTGACTCGAACAGGTCAAACAAAACTAGAAATTCTTCGTCGTTAAAAAAGTTTAATCTACGGCTCAAAAAAAGAAGCTCACACATGTCCTTAAAATTTGTCATCTTGAGCGAGACGTTTTCAACAAGCCAAGTCGAAATTAGTCGTCGTCATCTACCTGCTGGTCGCTTCTTAGGTTTTCATTTTCCCGCCGAAACAGACGTCGTCGGTCCAGTCCTCACGCTGTCTATAGACGTCGTCATGGTCTAATAAACAAACAAGAACTACGCGAAAAAAATACTAGCGAAAAGGAAATAATAGCATGTTCGCTTTCGTTGATTGTTTTTACCAACTTGAGCGAAAACTGCAAAAAGTCCGTTATTAAGCTTATTTACTTTTGAACACTGATCGTGCGATTTTGACAGAGTGTTTCAGCGTGGATGAAAGAGCCCAAAAGTTTTCAATTAAGCGGAAACGAAAACGAGATAAAAGATCTAGATACAGATGAAGCCCGGTGGATTTTTAAGAAAGAAACATTTTCTGGTGACATTTTTATCCCAGTGATGAGAGTCGGCGTTTTATTATATACTAGCAGTTTTGTTACTAGCAGTCCTAACATGGGACTGGACATGGCTTTTTACTGTTACCACCTGGAGACGGATTTGGAAGGCAATTGCTATCGTCTTTTCGGCGCAACGATTGGCCAATAGCTCAGTTCTATTAGGAACTGCCGAAATTTTCCCATCCAGTCATTTTTTATTAGTTAACACCGGGCGCTTGACGCCCGCGCCTCGGATTTGAAAAAAACGTTTGGTTAACAAGACGCGACGAACGCTGCCACTATTTCTGAATCGAATGCAGTGTTTTAAAAGCTATTTCTTCAAAATGTATGAAAAGAAACGACCAGAAAAGACACAGGACCACTTGAGCAATGTAAAATTTCAGTTTGATATAAATAAAACTCTATTTAGTCGAAATGGTTATAGCCCATGTTAACGTTAGAAGCTGTGCCAATTTTGTTGAGAATTAAAATCTGTTCGTATTGAATTATTCAAAACATATATTCATCTTTCTTTTAAACAGACTTTTGGCTAGAAATTCATACATATATGCAATTTGATTGAAATACTGATAAGCAATTAACCCCCGAACGAACGCGGCGCAAACTTATATCGGGATACTCCTGAAGACGGTGCATGAGCTAAGATTAATGCTCTCGACAAAATCGGAGAAATACCTTAAGGAGGTGGCATCTTCAGCCCCTCTGACCTTCCCCAGCGTTCATGCGAGGGTTAAAGACATCATAGTACTAACTAAAGTTTTACCTGAAATTCTTCCCATCCCCATGTAACTTGACTCCGGTACTTGTACGAAAGAGGTTTGATAACTTTCCCGTGCCTTACTGTTCAAATCGCATGTTTTGGTGACCCACCAGAAATTGAAACTCATGCATCGTAAATCGTCAAGGCACAAGTCGACGCAGTCTGGATAGCTCTCCACAACCATGGAGCTGTAGGTTGTGTTGAGGAGGGCAAATCCCCTCTGAGACCTTTCCCCACGACACAACCCGCTGTCTACAGCTGAAAATGTCAAATGTACATAGTGAATTATCACAGCTATTACAACCTTATTCATTTTACTTTTTACTCCAAACTAATCGACAATGGACCCGTTTTAAGCAAGCTATTTTTTTAATAAACTGAACTTCATTTAGACAGCGCGTATGTAAGACATGAAAGCCTTGAAGTATTTCCGATGGTTGCCATATTTAATACCGTTACCTATTAGTTTTATCATTTTGTTCTGTTTTTTAAAGAATTTAACGACCTGAAAAAAAATAGCTGTTTATTTTGTATATTGATAGTAAAACCATGTCGACATTTAATCAACGATAAAGAAAGTTGTATAAACAAAGTTTTGATGCAATCCATCTAGATTTTGTTCTAACAAACAGATGCAATATAAAATATCCGGACTGGTGATTGACATATTTTTTATGCATGTTTGTTCCGTCGCAGAATTTATAATATCCAAACATGTCACAAGATATAGGTGAGATACAAACAAAAATTATATGAGAATTCTAGAGATGCAACTGCTCTATAAAGATCCCATACATTTAGAAAAACCTAACTGACATATATTCATGCATGTAAAATTCAAAATTCGATTGATACTCAACTTCATTTCTGACAACTGAAAAGTATTTTGCTCAGTTTCTGAAAGTTCCAATTTACAAATGTTTTAGTTTTTTTTAGATTTGATGGAAATAATTTAACGACCTGAAAAAACAAATAGCTGTTTATTTTGTATATTGATAGTAAAACCATGTCGACATTTAATCAACGATAAAGAAAGTTGTATAAACAAAGTTTTGATGCAATCCATCTAGATTTTGTTCTAACAAACAGATGCAATATAAAATATCCGGACTGGTGATTGACATATTTTTTATGCATGTTTGTTCCGTCGCAGAATTTATAATATCCAAACATGTCACAAGATATAGGTGAGATACAAACAAAAATTATATGAGAATTCTAGAGATGCAACTGCTCTATAAAGATCCCATACATTTAGAAAAACCTAACTGACATATATTCATGCATGTAAAATTCAAAATTCGATTGATACTCAACTTCATTTCTGACAACTGAAAAGTATTTTGCTCAGTTTCTGAAAGTTCCAATTTACAAATGTTTTAGTTTTTTTTAGATTTGATGGAAATAATTTAACGACCTGAAAAAACAAATAGCTGTTTATTTTGTATATTGATAGTAAAACCATGTCGACATTTAATCAACGATAAAGAAAGTTGTATAAACAAAGTTTTGATGCAATCCATCTAGATTTTGTTCTAACAAACAGATGCAAGATAAAATATCCGGACTGGTGATTGACATATTTTTTTTAATGTTTGTTCCGTCGCTGAATTTATAATATTCAAACATGTCATAATTAAGATATAGGTGAGATACAAACAAAAATGATATGACAATTCTAGAGATGCAACTGCCCTAAAAAAGATCCCATACATTTAGAAAAACCTAACAGACATATTCATGTAAAAGTCAAAATTCGATTGATACTCAACTTCATTTCTGACAACTGAAAAGTATTTTTTCCAGTTTCTGAAAGTTCCAATTTACAAATATTAATGTTTTAGTTTTTTTTAGATCTGATGGAAATTATTTGAGACAAGGCGTGCGTTTCTCGAAGCTCCCGGAGACTTTTCGGACCCGAAAGCTATTTTTTAAATGTAGTTTCTAACGGAAGGCGTTGACGTTTTTAGCTCGCAACGCAGCTCAACTGTGCAGTAAACGAAAGATTTTATTGCTTAGCTTTCAAAATCAACAAAAACCGAATCTTTATTGGTAAACATTCTGCACTTAACGCTTTTCGTGTCCGAAACGTTTTCGGGACTTTCGAGCAACGCACGCCTGGTACCGTTTTTCCCCTTTTAACTCGTGAATGCGCGAAGCGTTAAACGAGTTATAGCTGAAAGACAAGATTTCACTCGATCCAGGTATAGTCTAAATGTTATAGCTCATAAAGAGGTCGGACACCTTAATGAGAATATATAACGGAGTAACTGGTTAGCTTTCAGTTGAGGTTAGGGTTAGCAGTTCATATAGTTAAATTGAGACCTAAACAATCCGAGAAGCTAGGTGATACAGTGGTATGTAGGCTATGTAAACCTAAGCCTAGCTGAGGTTACAGGTTCAATTCTGAGTGGGTATTTCGGATTTTGTTTTTTACTGTCAGAAAAATGTATTGAAAATAATATATATAGATAGGCTGAGCCTAACAGCGTCGCTCTTAACTGAGGTGAACTTAACTGAGGTGAAAGGTCGGAAGCACAAGAATAAAATTGACGACCGGGCTATTTTTTTTTTTTTAATTTTAGCAATTCTCAAAAACAGACTTACGCGACTGTTTGCACAGTACATTTAGACCGTACAAAAGTTCACAAAAACAACTTTTCCTCCGTCTAGAATAACTTGTACGACTAATTTCTAAATAAAATACACCTGCTGCGTATAAAAAACTTGTTCGAGAAACTGATTTGGAAATCAAAATTGCAAAAAAATACACAAACATATTTGCATAAGACCACGCGAGTGAAGTTCAGAACTATAAAATCCAAGTCTTGTTTTGTTTACATAACATCGCTTTTCAACTCTATGTAATGAATGAACAAACACATAACAATGGACAACACAATCTTCTTTCGAAAACAATTATTCAAATCTCCATAAGTTTATGTTTAAAAGCAAAACGCGACCCATTTATAGCTCATTTAGGCCGAGATGTCTCCGATTAAAGAAATCAAAATAACTGAATTTAATTGAGCACGTTTTATAGACAATTATCCAAAACTAGCGAGAACACAAAGATAAAGTCGATCACAGATTGAAATCAACATAAATTCCCATCAAAAATAGGAATTTTATTTTACCTTTAAGTCCCTCCACTGCTTGAAAATTCTTAAAATCTCCGCTTCTTCAGTTCTGAAACCCGACGTGACAAACATCTCCCCGCATTACTCCCATCCTCGAAGCAAGATTTTATCCCCGAAAGCTCTTCTTTTTGCACTATAGCGACTTCTGAGTCTCCCTTAATTAGTATCCCTGTCTTGAGTAGCAAACCGCGAAAAAATGCAGGAGAATAACGTACGACTTTAATTTAAACGTTTTTCTCCGCTAAATACAGCAAACACAGCAGTGTTTTCCCAGCTGACGTGACATTCGGCCGTGTAACCGCGCGAAAAACAAAGCCTCGCATTGGTTTCAACACGACGTCGTACGCGCATGTTTTGAGACGTCATGTCGACATTACGTTAATAAGGTGTCCGACCTCATTGTGAGCTACAGAGGTATAGAGGATTTGCACGGCAACCATGTTGCATGCTAGGAACAATAGATTCTTTTCCCTATGGGGAAGAATGTTCTTTGTAATGCAAAACATTTTCATGCAACATGGCTGCCGTGCAAAACCTCTATAGCAGATAGACCCTACCCTCGATCCATCGGTCAAAGTAATTTTAACATTGAGCCGGCGATATGTAATGGCCCTAACCCACAGGGACGGGGTTGGAGGGAACGGAGGGTGGGGAATTGGACGGCAGAGTCTACCTGCTGTAGCTCAGAAGGAGGTCGGACACCTTATTGAGAGTTATAAGACGTAATGTCGACACTTAGAAGTTTATCTTCAATTAATTTTTGACTGTAAAAAGGGAAGTCTAACTTCCCACCAAGGATCGAACCTGTTACCTCAGTTAGTATCTAGATTGTTAGAGAGCCTACATGACCACTACACTATCGAGCTGCTTGCGTCAATTCGGTTTAAATTGAACTATTACCTGCTAACCCTGACCCTAATTAAAAGCTAACCAGTCAGGCTTGGGATTATGGGCAGTTAATCTGGTTCTTACATTATATATTCTCATTAAGGTATTCGACCTCCTTCTGAGCTATAGCATTTAGACTCTATCGAGTTGGACAGAATGGATGGGAGATCGGTGAAGTAAAACGTCTAGGAGAGAGACAGGTCCGCATTCACCAGTTGGCTCATTGGAGACTGATTTTCTTGTCCCTTTCGCCTTTAATTTTTAAAATGGCGGATTTCACTGCGGAAAGGTAAATTAACTATATAGTGATAATCTATTGTATAACCTTGCGCTTGGGAATTAAACGTACTGCATTATTATGCAAACGTTTTTTAATTGATACTCAATACCAATATGACCACTGTACATACGCTCTTTAAAGAAATCGTCAAAAGTTCGGCGGTTAATTCTGACCAGTATATGCTGGACGTACATTGCAACCCCTTTGACATACAAAGTTTTTCTCCGACTTTTTTTTGGGTTACTTATTGTTAGCACAAGCTGTCTTAAGTAGCTGTTCGTTTGCCCTCGAGAAATGTTGGCAGAATCGTAACAAGTTATGCCGTCATAAGTAGCATGACGTCAAGCCATTTATTTTCGGTGAAAAAATTTTCAATTCTACCAATGTTTAAATGTATCATACGTTACAACTCTAGCAAAAAATATATATACTTTTTTAATTTTCTGCATTTTTTCGATAAATTTGAATTGTGAGTAAAATCCAAAATGGCGGCTTATCCGCTATTTTGAATGACGTCAAATGTTGTAGAAATACTGTACAATATTTATTTGGACTTTTGCAAATGTATAGTTCGAAAATCACTATCTGAGTATACAAACAGGGAGCAAATACCCTGCTTGGCTATTCTTTATTTGTATTTGTATATCGATTCCAAGTTTCATTGACTCCACAATCTTACTTATATTCTATCGTAATCTGATCTAATAACTCATGATTTCACTTTTAACTTGATGACTTATTACTGCAGTTTGTTCTTTCAAACGTTTTAATAGAGATTATAGCGATTATGCTGTGCCATAACACTTAAATTTCCCCAGTGTGTGGTATCCTTTCTCGTTGAATTCACCAGTATCCCCAAACTTGAGCTGTTTAACAGGAAGCTTTGCCCTGTCAGTAAGGATTCCGCTGTCTTCACGCCATACATTGTCATTCTTATCACAGTTACAGCCATAACTGGGGTCTGCACATGAGTTGCTCATCCCGCATGCGCACTTACCACTGCGAGATGCTCCGCCCCAGTATGTCATCTTAGTAGAATCACGTGACACCCACCAGGCCACCCCGTGCCTGAACAGCTTCGAATGATAACACTCATACTTGATGTATTGTTGACAGTGTGAGGAGACTCTGGTAAGACTCGCCAGCTGAGACAGACTCGCTCCTGTGTAATGAATGTCACGTGAGTAAAAGCCTGGACCTTCAGATCCTTGAACCTGTGTTCTATTTTCAGTGTCGTGACTAATGACTGTCACCCCAACTCCATTCTTGTCAGTCATGTCACAGGTAACGTCATATAAAGGCGGTAAGCCTCCTTCGCCATCAGGATCGATGTCGTAATTCCCACTTTCTGCCGCTGGGTCGAGAGACTTCAAGACGCTGCATGATGTCACTAATGCTTCGAAGGAAATAATTACAAATATTTGTCTTAGTAGTTTCTGGCTGCATTTAATTACAAAATATATTTTCTTAAAATATTAAAATGGTAACTTGCAAATGCCATTCACGCTACTTTAAAAGAATTTCACTATTTTTATTTACTATTATTATTTTACAAATTTTCTCGCATTTCGCACAGTAAGCTGAATAGGAGTTGAATTTTGTTTCGGCCTAATTCTGGTCTAGTTGTGTCAGTTAAAAATAATAAAAATGTCCGGCTTTTTGGAAAAATACTTATCTTTCGATGAAAAAAAAAATCATATATACATGTATTCTTATTTACACGAAATATATCTTAGCTGTACATAAAATTAAAACGTGGATTTTGATAGTTTTTTTTATTAGCCAAAACCGAGCTACGATATCTTTTACTGTATTAACAAAATAGTACTAAAACAACAAGAGAAAGAAATCAACCGATTCTTGAAAGAGGAAGAAATAATGGTTTGTGCTAGCTTATTTTGGAAACGAAACTGTGAGAACTTGAAAGGTTAGGCTAACATTTCAAGTTGCAATTTAATCAAACTCTGTCCGTCTATGACTGGTGACACCCATCACAGGCAGCTCAATTAATAATTATGATGCCTCAAGTAATAATTATGCCTTCGCTTTCTCGTGACGTGAGCTTGGGCTGCCTGTGCACCCATTGACAGTTTTAGTACACTAGGGTTGTTATTTATCACAAAACTGCACCATTATTTTTCGGTCTCCGTTGATGCAAAAACCATCTTTTTTTAATTGACACCTATAGCAAATTCATGTGACACTGCCTCTTTATATGGAGCGAGTAGCATTACAATTAACAAATTGATGTCAGTTTTTTATGCGTCTGTCCTCTTATTGATGATAAATTTCGTCATAACATTGTCAAAGTGCTGTTGATCCACAGCAAACTTTGACAATGTTATGACGAAATTTATCATCAATAAGAGGACAGACGCATAAAAAACTGACGTCAATTTGTTTTTTTACAATAACAAAACGCCAAAACTGATATTGAAACGAAGGAAGGAAATGCAAGATGAGATCGCCACAAAACCAGAATTTCAACGTCATAATTCGGAGAAACACGGGCTCGTAAATTAAAAGTTTGAGTAGAGTAAGTCAGAAACACATAGAAAAATTGGAATTTTGAAACTAACCTTTTTTCCGGTTAAAATTGTTTTCAAATAATCCATTGAAACACGGTTCAGTTCACCTCCGGTAAAGCTTCTTTCAGCGATAGCGCTATAATCCTGCTCACCGCCAATTTTCAGGTCTGATTCAACAAACGTCTTCATCTTTCCGCTTTAAAGTTGTGTTTTAGCTTCTTGAGGTTCATCTCATATATTTTGGACGATTTTCTCATTGAATAATTCTGGTTTTATGAAAGATTCCTCGCCAGGTAAAACGCAGCGCTGAAAAGTTTGGAAAAACCTCGCTGATGGCGTCAGTTTTATCGTTTTATCCGTCTGTACTCTTATTGACAATAAAAATTAGCCAATTAGCGCGCGAGAATTCGCACAGTTATTGTAAAAAAGAAGATAGAGCTAGGTTAGGCCCGGTTCAAACGTCGAACTTCACATGTGCCGAACCTAATGCAAATGAGAAAAATCTATTGTTCTTGTCATTTGCATTAGATTCGGCACATGTGAAGTTCGACGTTTGAACCGGGCTTAGTTTTACATATTTCGGCGGTATTTCCAGAGAAAATAGGTAAATTTCGGCGAAGGTCGCCTCAGAGCGTAATAACTTTTGCACAGTAGAGTATACAAAATTAGCAGGACTCTTGCAATGTCAGCTGTTTAGGAGTATTATGATAACGCAAACAACAACTCAAAAAAATAAGACATTAATTTATACCAAAAAGTCCCACAACGGTTGTATTACCTTGCCTTCCCATGCCCATATAGGTTGACGATGGTTCTTGTACGAAACATGCGTGACAAGTTTCTCTTGCCATAGAGTTTAAATCGCATTTCTTTGTGTCCCACCAGAAATTGAAACTCATACATCGATCATCGTCTAAACACAAATGGACGCAGTCAGGATAAATTTGCATCATTTTGAAGCTGTATGTTGTGTTTAGAAGAGCGAATCCCCGTTGAGACCTTTCCCCACGACACATGCCGTCTACAGTTGAAAATATTAATGTCAACTGTATGTAGTGAATTATCCACGTTATACGAACTTTGTCCATCGTTTTAGTTTTGATCGGTTTACTTCGAACTGACAGAACACGGTGCCTTTAATTGCAACCAAGCTTTCTTACAATTTTTTCTTTGACAATATTTGGCAGCGGATATGAAACTCTTGGCGTGTTTGCGTTCTGTTGCCAATCCAGACGGACTGTTACGAGGGACTATTGTGTGTTTTGACAAAAGATTAATTAAATATTTTCTTAAATGGATCATCTATTCTGAATGGATTTGAAATTGGTTTTCCCTGTCACTGTACTCAGTTTAGCCTATTAAATAAATAGACTTAAGCTATATATGAACAGTTTGATGTCTCATATTATTACTAATATGCATTTATAAAATGAAGTTCGCGCCGGTTCTTATTCTCGTCTGATCCTTGGTTAGCTCTATTTACTTGTTACATGTTAACCTTTTTTGCACTATTTTCGTGCCGAAACTCGTTAGTACCGCTATAATTTTGTAAAAAGAATGGGCTACATTTGCAGACAGTGACTCAATGAACATTTGAACGTTTGATTGAGCTATTGGATGAAGTTGAAGTTAACAGTCATGTGATAATTGTCAAAGCTGGCCACCAATGTTTAATTTGGTACTATAACGCAGACCCGAAATAATGTATTACTGTGAAAACATAGTTTAGTCCCCAGACACACATTTATTTCCGGGTTTTGAGACACAGGCTGATACCTCGCTTTGGTTCCGGTTGTGTAGGCATTGCGCGCGACTTTTTAACCCCCCGTTCTCGATTAATTCTGACTTTCGCTTCTTCACTGAAGGTCGCACGTGCGCGCGTGCAAGAGACAATAATATACAGCTATTTCAATAAAGGTTGTCGGATGAAAGCTTAAAGCCAAGACCGCAAGGTAGTATGGATTAGGGTTAAAAGCCATTAAATAAAAATCCCATACTACCTTGCTGTCTTGGCTTTTCGCCTTTTTCATCCGACAACGTTAATTGAAATAGCTGTATATAGTTATAACGTATATAGTTAGCCTTTATATAGTTAGCCTTAGCCTAACAGCGTCGCCCTTTCAAAGGTAATAGGTCCATGATAACCGTCACGAATATAGCGCCTCCTACACTCTATCATGACCATATTGTAGTATATTTAACGTACTCGTAGTACCTGTAGTACTTGTAGTACCTGTAGTACCTGTAGTACCTGTAGTACCTGTAGTACCTGTAGTACCTGTAGTACTTGTAGTACTCGTAGTACCTGTAGTACCTGTAGTACCTGTAGTACCTGTAGTACCTGTAGTACTCGTAGTACCTGTAGTACCCGTAGTACCTGTAGTACCTATAGTACCTGTAGTACCTGTAGTACGTGTAGTACCTGTAGTACTCGTAGTATCTGTAGTACCTGTAGTACTCGTAGTACTTGCAGTACCTGTAGTACCTGTATTACCTGTAGTATTCGTAGTACCTGTAGTACTTGTAGTACCTGTAGTACTTGTAGTGCCTGTAGTACCTGTAGTACCTGTAGTACTCGTAGTACCTGTAGTACTTGTAGTACCTGTAGTACTTGTAGTGCCTGTAGTACCTGTAGAACTCGTAGTACCTATAGTACTCGTAGTACCTGTAGTACCTGTAGTACCTGTAGTACCTGTAGTACCTGTAGTACCTGTAGTACTCGTAGTTCCTGTAGTACCTGTAGTACCTGTAGTACCTGTAGTACTCGTAGTACCTGTAGTACCTGTAGTACCTGTAGTACGTGTAGTACGTGTAGTACCTGTAGTACTCGTAGTACCTGTAGTACCAGTAGTACCTGTAGTACCTGTAGTACCTGTAGTACTCGTAGTACCTGTAGTACCTGTAGTACCTGTAGTACCTGTAGTACCTGTAGTACCTGTAGTACCTGTAGTACCTCTAGTACTCGTAGTTCCTGTAGTACCTGTAGTACCTGTAGTACCTGTAGTACTCGTAGTACCTGTGGTACCTGTAGTACGTGTAGTACGTGTAGTACCTGTAGTACCGTAGTACCTGTAGTATTCGTAGTACCTGTAGTACTCGTAGTACCTGTAGTACTCGTAGTACCTGTAGTACCTGTAGTACTGTAGTACCTGTAGTACTGTAGTACTGTAGTACTGTAGTACTGTAGTACTGTAGTACTCGTAGTACCTGTAGTACTTGTAGTACCTGTAGTACCTGTAGTACCGGTAGCACCTGTAGTACTGGTAGTACTCGTAGTACCTGTAGTACTGTAGTACCTGTAGTACTGTAGTACCTGTAGTACCTGTAGTACCTGTAGTACCTGTAGTACTCGTAGTTCCTGTAGTACCTGTAGTACCTGTAGTTCCTGTAGTACCTGTAGTACGTGTATTACCTGTAGTATTCGTAGTACCTGTAGTACTTGTATTACCTGTAGTACTTGTAGTGCCTGTAGTACCTGTAGTACTCGTAGTACCTATAGTACTCGTAGTACCTGTAGTACCTGTAGTACCTGTAGTACTCGTAGTACCTGTAGTTCCTGTAGTACCTGTAGTACCTGTAGTACTCGTAGTACCTGTAGTACTTGTAGTACCTGTAGTACTTGTAGTGCCTGTAGTACCTGTAGAACTCGTAGTACCTATAGTACTCGTAGTACCTGTAGTACCTGTAGTACCTGTAGTACTCGTAGTTCCTGTAGTACCTGTAGTACCTGTAGTACCTGTAGTACCGGTAGTACCTGTAGTACCTGTAGTACCTGTAGTTCCTTTAGTACCTGTAGTACGTGTAGTACCTGTAGTACCTGTATTACTCGTAGTACCTGTAGTACTCGTAGTACCTGTAGTACTTGTAGTACCTGTAGTACGTGTAGTGTCTGTAGTACCTGTAGTACTCGTAGTACCTGTAGTACTTGTAGTACTTGAAGTACCTGTAGTACTTGTAGTACTTGTAGTACCTGTAGTACCAGTAGTACCTGTAGTACCTGTAGTACCTGTAGTACTCGTAGTACCTGCATGTAGTACCTGTAGTACCTGTAGTACCTGTAGTACTCGTAGTACCTGTAGTACCTGTAGTACCTGTAGTACCTGTAGTACCTGTAGTACTCGTAGTACCTGTAGTACCTGTAGTACCTGTAGTACCTGTAGTACTCGTAGTACCTGTAGTACCTGTAGTACCTGTAGTACCTGTAGTACTCGTAGTACCTGTAGTACCTGTAGTACCTGTAGTACCTGTAGTACGTGTAGTACCTGTAGTACCTGTAATACTCGTAGTACCTGTAGTACCTGTAGTACCTGTAGTACCTGTAGTACCATTAGTACATTAGAAATGCTAAGACAATGGACGTTTTTAAGTCCTTAGTGAAAACTCATCTTTTTAGGAAAGCGTATGCTTGTTATTTTTAGAATTTTATATTTTGACTCTGTGTAATTTTTAGCCTATATATTAGATATGGTTTGGATAGTTTTATTATATTAGATTTATTATTTTTACTATTATTTTAATGTAATTTGTAAGGCGCATTTGAATATATTCATATAGATATTTGCGCCGAATAAGTAATAAATTATTATTATTATTATTACTCGTAGTACCTGTAGTACCTGTAGTACTGTAGTACTGTAGTACTCTGGAGGAATATGTCTTTTATATAAAAATAAATTTCATGATTGGCTACAAATTGTTAAAACATCTCCAAATTTCTTGTGGTTTAAAATTGACAAAAAATATATCAAAACAAAAAGAGACATTTACACTTGTGGAGTTTACATACCTCCAACGAACTCAAAATACTTTGATGAAGAAATATTTGAACAATTAGAACAAGACATATTGTTTTTTTCTTGCCAAGGATCGGTAACCCTTATGGGGGACTTTAATTCGAGAACTGGAAAATATTCAGATTCTGTTTCTCAAGAGGGAAACAAGATCATAACGAACGATCAATCAGCAGAATCTTCTAATTACACTCAGAGAAATAGTTATGATAATGAATTAAATAATCATGGCAAAAGACTACTTGAAATTTGCAAAAGTTGTGACCTTAGAATACTAAATGGCAGAGTAAACGGGGACTCTCTCGGAAGGCCTACTTTTCACGGTAGAAATGGCGTAAGCGTAATCGATTATACAATATGCGATCAAGACATATTTTTAAATATTGAAAATTTTATAGTGAAACAGCCATCACCTTTATCTGATCATAGTCCAATAGTGACATGGTTATATATTAACCATCAATCAAATACTTTTGAATTACAAGCATCAAACGAAACTAACTCTCAGTCTCTTACAAGATTACCGGCACAGTTTTCCTGGGAAAATGATTCTGGTCTTAAATTTAAAAACACCTTACGCTCAGAACAGATTCAACAGATAATTAACGATTATATAAACGAAGAGATCCAAAATGAAGATGTCAACTATTCCTTGGATAAAGTGGAAAACATTCTGATCACAACATCAATAGCGTGTTTAAAAGTTAGAAGAATAAAGAAACGAAAACGTGTCAAACCAACATCAAACAAAAAGTGGTTTGATAAAGAATGCAGATTTAAAAGACATGAACTCAGAAAATTATCAAATCAAAAACATAGAGATCCTCTAAATATCAGTTTACGTGAGAGATATCATGACGTCTTAAAAGAATACAAAAACCTGCTTGATAATAAACGAAAAGATTACCATGCAAAAAAGATTTCACAATTAGAGGAAGCAACAAATAATCCTGACAAATCTAACTTTTGGAATTGCTTAAAATCAACGGATGATACCATGAAAGAGAAAGAAAACCCAACAATCTCAGAAGAGAGCTGGCTTAACCACTTCCAATCTCTCCACTCAAATAAACCTATTAATCCAATTCAACATGAAATCATAAATGAACTCCGACTTTTGGAACAAGAAAAAGAACAATGTAACTTTCTAGACTATTTGATCACTGAACATGAAATACGCGCTGCCGTGAAAAAATTAAAAAATAACAAATCAGCGTTCTCTGACAGAATAAGAAACGAAATGATTAAAGCTAGTATTGGAAGTATGATGCCTGTATATATCAAACTTTTTAATACAATTCTAAATTCAGGTATAATGCCTAAAAACTGGTGTAATGGCCTTTTAACACCAATATATAAATCAGGTGACAAAAGTGATCCAACCAATTACAGAGGAATTTGCGTTTCAAGTTGTTTGGGAAAACTTTTCTGCGCTATCTTGAATCAAAGACTTCTTGAACATGTTACAACTCAAAACATATTGCACCCATCTCAAATTGGTTTTCTACCAAAAAATCGCACCGCAGACCATGTCCTAACACTAAGAACATTAATAGATAAATATGTTCACTATCACGGAGAAAAAGTTTATGCTTGTTTTGTCGATTTCAAGAAAGCGTTCGACTCAGTTTGGCATGAAGGTCTCTTATATAAATTACTTAAAATCAATGTAGGAGGACATTTCTACGATCTCATTAAAAGCTTATACTCAAATTCTAACTGCTCTCTGAAAATTGATCATAGTAAAACGCGACCCTTTCAATACTCGAGAGGTGTACGACAAGGGTGCATTTTAAGTCCGTTACTTTTTAACCTATATCTAAACAATTTACCTTATTCGTTTGAAAACACTTTATCTGATCCATTCATTTTACCGAATGGTACAAAAATCAATTCTCTCTTATATGCTGATGATTTAATTATTTTGTCGAGATCCAAAACAGGATTGCAAAATTGTTTGCAGGTATTGTCTTCATATTGCAATTCTTGGATGTTAAGCATTAATTTAAAGAAAACAAAGGCTATGATATTCCAAAAACGCGCAAGAAAATCCAATAATTGTACCTTTTATCTAAATAATGAAACTATTGAAACTGCTCAGAATTATACCTATTTAGGAACCCGAATATCATCAACAGGAAATTTCACATTGGCAACTGATCACTTGAAAGAAAAGGCCATGCATGCTCTTTACAGTATTAGAAGACACACAGATTTTAGTAGATTAAAACCAAATCTTGCATCAAACATCTTTGACACAATGATTTCTCCAATCCTCACTTATAATAGTGAAGCTTGGGGCTTATATACCAAACAAGACTTTAAGACTTGGGATAGATCCTCAATAGAAAAAGTTCAATTACAATTCTGCAAACGCTATTTAGAAATAAATAATAAGACCTCGAATTTAGCATGTAGAGCGGAACTAGGTCGATTCCCTCTCATTCTTACCATAAATCAGAAAATTCTTAATTATATTCTATATCTTAAAAGCAAAAATGACGACTCTATAATGAAACAAATTTTCTTAATATCATTAGATCTCCATTCAATTAAAAAAACTAATTTTTACTCTAATTTATTAAACATGGTTGAATACTATGATCTACAAAATTTTAATCTTGACACACTGGATGAAAATAAGATCATGCATTATGTCAATCTTATGAAGCAAAAGTATATTTCCTACTGGAAAAATGCTTTACAGAACTCAAGGAAATTGGAATTTTACAATAGTTTTAAGGATCAATACATAATCTCCCATTATCTAGATCACACAAGGAAATCAAATGAAAGGAAAACTCTAGTCAAATTTAGGACAGGTAATCCAAAACTCATGATCGAGCTTGGTCGATATAATCAAATCCCTAGAGAAAATAGATTATGCCCTTTATGCGAATCAAATAATATCGAAAACGAAATTCATTTTCTCTTTCAATGCCCAAGATATTCAACTTTAAGAGATAAATACTTTAATCAAATCTACCAACACTTGCCGAATATTCAAAATACATTCTCAACAGAAAGTATCAAAGAATTGATGAACTCTTCCAATTATTTTGTTAATTTACTTTTAATGAAAATGATATCTGCATGCTTTGAATTACGTGATAGCTTAATATTGTCAAATCAAAATGAAGTTTTGTAATTATTTAATATTCTTTTACTGTCTTTTGTTATTGTTAAAAGTATGCTTTTGCAATACTGTAACTCAATATAGTCATGCAAATAAAGCTATTATTTACGTTACGTTACGTTACGTAGTACTGTAGTACTGTAGTACTGTAGTACTGTAGTACTGTAGTACTGTAGTACTGTAGTACTGTAGTACTGTAGTACTCGTAGTACCTGTAGTACTTGTAGTACCTGTAGTACCTGTAGTACCGGTAGCACCTGTAGTACCTGTAGTACCGGTAGTACTCGTAGTACCTGTAGTACTGTAGTACCTGTAGTACTGTAGTACTGTAGTACTCGTAGTGCCTGTAGTACTCGTAGTACCTGTGGATTAGGATGGAGCTTTTAGCGTGGATTATGATGGTTCTTTCGTCGGCGGTGATGTTATCGTAGTTAGAGGCGAAGTCGAGTGCTTTCGCCGACGAAAGAAACATCATAATCCACGCTAAAAGCTCCATCCTAATCCACAAGAACCAACCCTGGCAAAAGAATGGCAACACGGCATTCGACGTCACCATGGGAAGCTTCGACGGCGCCGAAACATGCGAACTCGTGGGAAACTTCCACCTATCTCAACTCCACCAAAACGACATCAAAACAAAATACCGAAACCACACCGCATCATTCCGCCACTCTAAACACAGAAACTCAACTGAACTAAACAAGTACATCTGGACTCTCAAAGACAACAACATCGAACACTATATTTCATGGCGCATCCTGTCTTCGCATTCACCGTACAACAGCTCAAGCAAAAGATGCAACCTTTGCCTAAAGGAAAAATTTCTAATCATTTGCCGACCGAAACTTTCTACACTTAACAAACATAATGAACTCGTGTCTTCTTGCCGCCATAGAAACAAAGCCCTTCTACGCAACAGCTGAACTGTTAAACTTCGCGCCGCATAAATTTATTGTTTTTATGTAAATTATTTTGTATATAAGAAGCGATGGTAAAGAATATTCTTATTAAATCCCCTGATGAGTGGGCAACCACGAAACAGGCTTGTCGGGATGAAAGCGTACTTTATTTGTCTCTTTCCTCCACAAACATATATGGTAATTATATATATAATTATATTATATAAGTCACAACGTTTTGCAGTTGGTACTAGTAGTCCTATAAATATAAAAGTTACAAAGGTTGTCATGGTAGCTAATGTTTGTCACACTAAGTCTTTTATGGGTCACGCCTAACATGCGATATCAAACGTGCTCGAAAAGTCCTGCGAGCGAATTTTGGCACGCGCGTGATCAGACCCAAGCGTAATGTTTAAGCAACACATAAAATTAAAATTAAATCGCCGCATAATTAAAGTTGATGAAACACTTATTGGTGTTGTTTTCTGTCTTTATCGTGGTTTTTTTACACGTACGCTTGGCAATTATGACACCTAATGTGGCCATGTTCCAAAATACTTTTTCAGTTTTTATCCGTTTGATCTCAAAGTTGGAAGGATGGTAGAACTTTGAATTCCAGATGTTCGTATGGTTTTGGTTTTTCGATTTTAACGGTTTTTCGCGGGAAAGTGACGTCACGAATATTAGGCCAAAATTCAAATTTTACATTTTAATACATTTAATGGCTGCTGCTGAAAGAGCAAGCTCAAACAAGTTCAAAACCGAAGAGACAACTAAAAAATCTTGATACAGTCAAGAGATATAATTGTTTGAATTTCAAAATTCCCGCCATTTTGTTACTTAAAATAGCACAAATGCAAATTTCAACTAATTATATCTCTTGACTGAATCAAGATATTTTGGTCATCTCTTCGGTTTTGGACTTGTGCGAGCTTGCTGTTTCAGCAGCAGCCATTGAATATATCAAAATGTGAAATTTAAATTTTGGCCCAATCTTGGTGACGTCACTTTCCCGCCAAAAATACCGATAACTAAAAAAAAAAACCAACAAAACATAGACCATGAGAATATCTGTTATTGTGGAAAATTTGAGGCCAACAGGATAAAAACTCACGAAGATAATTTGTAACAAAAAAACATGGCCCAATTTCGATCAAAAATTTCCTAGCGTGTAAAATTATGCTATTTGAGCATTTTTTAGTCCATCTACCTTACCCTGTATTATGTAACTGAATTAGGAAGGTAAGTTCCTCAGCCTTCGACTTTCGTGGCGTGTCGCAAAAATGGTTCATTTTGTGCGTAAAAACAGGTGTTGCCCTCATTCTGCCTCGTCGTCCTTACAGTAGAATAACGTGGCTTTGCGTTTTTTCGAACAAACTGAACATACCTTGTTATTATGAAGAATGAGTCAGATCACAAAATCGTTTAGCATATCAAAATAGCCTCCTTTAATGCGTGAACATCAAGGACAAAAGGCTCAAGTTGAACTCCAAAAGGGAAGAGCGCGTTCAGTTTTGTCCCTGTCATTTTTGTTCCACCATCCATCCGTTTAATGTTTAATATTTTCAAAATTTCAAATTAACTGCTTTCTTGGATCATGGTTGAAGGCTGAGTTATTAATAATAGTTACGAGAGTTTTTACGTGTCGCGGCTGCTGCCAGGAAAAGTCTTCTACGTGAAACTATTGAATGGCTGAAATTCCACGGAAACAACCATGCATATTACTAACCAAAGAGTAAGTAGCATTTATCTTGATATCGATGAAATCATCAAGTCTGCAATCTTTTTGTTTCACAAAGGTGAATTATTGGTTTTGTTCGTTGGTTAACCCTTTAATTCCCAAATTTCTTTGGGTTCCCAAAGCAGTTTTGTGGGGCTAGGCAATCTGTAGAATTTCGTGACTGCATACAAATAGCTCACATAAAAATATACGCTGTTTCAAATCAACGTGGGCTCGAATTTTCATTGTGACGTCAGCATTCAGCCGTTGCTCGCTCGATTAGCGATCACACGGACTCGAATCTGATAAGAATTTGGTTTATAAGTGCTTTTTCGAGTCATTTTTCACTGCAGAAACCCCCAGGCTGGCATCATTAAGCTGGAATGGTGGGCAGAGGCAAACGTCTGAAAGAAACCAGAGGTGAGAGATGATTTTTCCATGACTGGAACGCCAAAAGTATCCGTAGCAAAACATGGCGGTCCATGAGTGAAGTTGTCTCTCTGGCCCTTCTGTGGTTGGATTTCGAGACCTACCAAGGCAATTTGGACGACTTTTGACTTCTAAAAAATGCAATCGGTGCAATATTTTGCCAGTTGGTCTGGGTGGCTCGACACTTATAAAAAATATATCAAACAGAGGTAGGTAGACTTGCATGCCGCCGGTATGGTTGTATTACCCAGAATTCCTTTCGGTCGTGCATACGGATATTATAAGTTTGCAAGAATAGCTCTGATTGAATGGAAATTGCTCGGTCTGTTGAAATATTGATGGGAATTTTTCTAATTGGATGCAGAGGAATAGGTTCGAAGTTAGCTGCAAATGTACACTTTTGGATTTAGAGTTACTTTTTCATTAAAAGAAATTGATGCAAAGATGTGCGTTTTTTGTTGTTTTCCTGGGAAGTAGAAAACGGGCATTTCTGGATTTGCTGCCGAATGAACAACCATATGCAGCGGAAATCCAAAGTTGTAGTCAAGTAGTTGGTTGTTAATGCTATGAATTCAAACTTATCGCTTTGCCCTAACAAGGGATCATTACTATCATTTGTGTAGATTTGTGAAAGCTGCAGATTTTTAAATCACTACCAGTGATTTTCGTACAAATATGTACGATTGGGACTTAAAGGGTTAAACAAACAATTTTTGGCAACATTAGTAGAATTATGAGAAAAGACGATGCTCTACGCAAGATCGGTTCGACCTTTTCAACTCGTAAATACGTGAAGCGTTGATTGAGTTATGGTAGAAAGGGACAAATATGCAAATTTTCACTCCTTCCTTCCATCTATCGGCTGTAAACCTTTCTTGGTAATTCCGCTGACCAAAGCATTAGGCTTGCGCATATATTCTATCCGTTCCAAATGCGACAGGTAATGGTCACCTGGGGAAGGCCTTGAAGGGGGAAGGGGGGAGCGTGGTGAGTTTGACGCATAGGGTGGGGTCGGGGGGTCGGTTAAGCAAAACGCGTTGGAGATGGGAGCGTCCGAAGGTTGTTTCGTATTGAGTTGTAATTTTCGAAAGAAAATCTTTCAAAAGCGAATGTTAGATATTGTTTTCAGACTCAGATACCTGTGCTTCTTATTCAGGGTATGGCGCTCATTTGTCACTGAACGAAGAGTAAATTTGTCACGGCGCATTGGGCGCGACGTTCTACACTTCTCCTTCACAATGGAATTCAAAGAGTTGATTTTAATTTGTTAGTCTTTATTTGATAAAAATTGCTAACAAATACCACAGTCATTTTTTCTGTTAAAATAATTTGCAAAGATCTTTTAGCTTCCCCTTTTGATAAATTAGATTGCGAAGCACTACAATGTCGAGAAGGTAGATATGCTCCTATGTGCACTGGTTGAAATTGGTCATACCATGAGACGGGCAGTGGCCCAAATTGTTAAAACCATAAAAAATATAGGGGTTCTGGTCCAAACAGTTCATACCTTTAAAATAGGGGTACTGGTCCAAATTGTTCATACCATGAGAGGGGCACTGGTCCAAATTGTTCATACCATGAGAGGGGCACTGGTCCAAATTGTTCATATCATGGGAGGGGCACTCACCCAATTTGTTCATATCATGAGAGGGGCACTGGTCCAAATTGTTCATACCATGAGAGGGGCGCTGGTCCAAATTGTTCATTCCATGAGAGGGGCACTGACCCAATTTGTTCATATCATGAGGGGGCACTGGGCCAAGTTGTTCATATCATGAGAGGGGCACTGGTCCAAATTGTTCATATCATGAGAGGGGCACTGGTCCAAATTGTTCATATCACGAGAGGGGCACTGGTCCAAATTGTTCGTATCATGAGAGGGGCACTGGTCCAAATTGTACATATCATGAGAGGGACACTGACCGAAATTGTTCATATCATGAGAGGGGTGCTGGTTTAAATTGTTCACATCATGAGAGGGGTACTGGTCCAAATTGTTCATATCATGAGATGGGCACTCACCCAAATTGTTCGTATCATGAGAGGGGCACTGGTCCAAATTGTTCATATCATGAGAGGGGCACTGGTCAAAATTGTTCATATCATGAGAGGGGTACTGGTCCAAATTGTTCATACCATGAGATGGGCACTGACCCAAATTTATATCATGAGAGGGGCACTGGCCCAAATTGTTCATATCATGAGAGGGGCAATGGTGCAAATTATTCATACCATGAGAGGCCGGGGGCACTGGTCCAAATTGTTCATATCATGAGAAGGGCACTGGTCCAAATTGTTCATATCATGAGAGGGGCACTGGTCCAAATTGTTCATTCCATGAGAGGGGCACTGGCTCAATTTGTTCATACTGGCCTTGTATGTATAATACGCTATTACCAATAGACCAATTTCGATATATTAAAATTCATACTTGGCTCCGAGGCTTTGGGGAATAAAACAAAAGAAATGAATAATTCAACGCTGAACCTCAATGTGATTTCTTTTGTTTTATTCCCCCAAGCCTCGCGGGAGCCAAGTATGAATTTTAATATATCGAAATTGGTCTATTGTCAACAAATTTAGTTTTTGCAGTAGCACGAATAACACTTGGTATATTATATTTTTAATTAAAGCATTTATAACATAGCGGGCAAAATTACTGAATGCTCATTGGCTGAGGAAGGGGGCATTTTTTCTTGATCACGAGGGCACTTTTGGTAATCAAGAGGGCATGATTGATCCTGACAATCAGGATCCTGACAATCAGGATCAATCTGGGTGAACTTTATTATTTTATTTGACCGTGTTGCAATGTTTCAATCAAGATGAAACTTCGAGACAATGTTGTTCATATTATAAAGAAACGACTATAAAAGGTTTAAAAAAATCTATCTTGCGGTTTTTGAAATATATAGAAAAGCGCTAAAACTACCATATCAAGGACTCAGTCAAAAAACTATGGTTTCCTATAGAAAATCGAATCTCCAAAACTAAAACGAGAAACGCTTTCAAACTTTCATAGTTTCATCTCATACTCTAAACACACATTTTGGCGTAAATTTGAGATTGAGAAATTAAACTTTTATAAGCTTAATTGAGGAACTTATTGATGTGCTCATACACATGCAAAATCAGAAGTTCGAAATGTTTTTATGATTTACTCAAAATCGGCTTGACAAAAGTTTCTAATTTTTAGATATTTCGTTTGCCATATGTCGTAGTTTATCGTTTATTGATTTTTCTAGATGCCATCGCAATCGCTCGGAATTTAGACTCAAACGATTTCAATGTTTCTCGTTTATCTCCACAATTTTAAATCCCATTTACAAAATTATTACACTCTTATAAACTTCAAACTTTGTACAATATTTTGTGTAAGTTTCACTACTAGTTCAATAAAGGAAAGTTAGTTAAACGGCCGCTTAAAATGTTCGGTGCGGCTGCATGGAAACTGGAGGGAAATACCTTAAGCATGGAAAAAACATGGAGTATCTTTTGAGTAACATTTTTATTTCAGTAACATATTGGATATACATATTGGATATACATATTGGATATGCCTAAGATTTTTAGTACCTATTCCTGTTAATCTGGGACACATTTCGAAGTGAACATTATTGCCATGAAAATGAACACCTTGGAAATATCTGCAAGGGCCAACGGACAATGCAAAAGCGTCGGATCCTGATGGATCTAGTCAGCAAATTTAATATAAATACGAAAACTAATAAAGCAAGGCTGACTGTACAGCTGGGATTATAATATTCTTTTCAATATTTCGTCAGGCACGGCCTGACTTCTTCAGGAAATAAAATGACTACAAGAAGAACGTTACAATATAAATCGCCAAGAAACAAAAAGATATAAGATTACAATGGAAAGACGTTACATTAAAAAATATAAGATGAAACGTTACAATTAATATATAAGAGAAACAAAAGAATATAAGATAACAAGATAAAACTAACGAAAGAAGATATGTAACATATATAAAAATGCGAAGTTTACATTTCTTCACGCTTGTTGATACCTTTGGGTTCAAGGGTTTGACCCCTTTCGATAAGATACGCTTCTCGGACAGTGTGTATATATATATATATATATATATATATATATATATATATATATATATATATATATATATATATATATATATATATTCAAATTAGTGTGGGAAGGGAGATATGGACAACTAATTGCCTCATAATCTTTGGATCACCAACCTATTCTCGTTCGGAAGGCGATTCACAGCGATTTCTGAAATAAATACATAGACAGTTAAAGTGAGAACAGAAATTTTCACAACAAAGATTATGAGTGAAAAAGTGCCTCAGCCGGGAGTTGAACCCGGGTCTCCTGATGACCGGACAGATGCCTTACCACTAGGCCACTGAGACAACCACACTTACACAAACACAAACAACACATTTGTGGCTTCATAGTGGAAAGCTCTTAGGAGACATTTTTACACAAATTCTGCAATTAGGATCGCGTCACTTTACCCAGTCGTTCAGCGATTCACAGTCCACTCCCCTTGGAAATTAATTTACAAATTAGTGTGGGAAGGGAGATATGGACAACTAATTGCCTCATAATCTTTGGATCACCAACCTATTCTCGTTCGGAAGGCGATTCACAGCGATTTCTGAAATAAATACATAGACAGTTAAAGTGTCTCAGTGGACTAGTGGTAAGGCATCTGTCCGGTCATCAGGAGACCAGGGTTCAACTCCCGGCTGAGGCACTTTTTCACTCATAATCTTTGTTGTGAAAATTTCTGTTCTCACTTTAACTATCTATGTATTTATTTCAGAAATCGCTGTGAATCGCCTTCCGAACGAGAATAGGTTGGTGATCCAAAGATTATGAGGCAATTAGTTGTCCATATCTCTCTTCCCACACTAATTTGTAAATTAATTTCCAAGGGGAGTGGACTGTGAATCGCTGAACGACTGGGTAAAGTGACGCGATCCTAATTGCAGAATTTGTGTAAAAATGTCTCCTAAGAGCTTTCCACTATGAAGCCACAAATGTGTTGTTTGTGTTTGTGTAAGTGTCGTTGCCTCAGTGGCCTAGTGGTAAGGCATCTGTCCGGTCATCAGGAGACCCGGGTTCAACTCCCGGCTGAGGCACTTTTTCACTCATAATCTTTGTTGTGAAAATTTCTGTTCTCACTCTAACTGTCTATATATATATATATATATATATATATATATATATATATATATATGTCTATATATATATATATACACTATATATATTATACATTAATATTACATTAATATTACATTATTTCATTATATTACAATATTGCATTATTATAAACATATATATTTTTAAAAAAAATATTTTTAAAAAATAGGAATATATATATATAGCTATTGTGTTCGCATCACAAATGTGGTGACAGACGGTAGATACCTTTTCACAGTGACTACAATACCCTTTGCCAAGTGTTCATTACAGCAGGCGTCCGTTAATCTGCACCATTGTTCACGGAAAACATTATTGAATAATTTTACAGATTAAATTATTCAATGCCTGAATATAAACAAATGAGCCGCAGACAATTTATTGACTAGAGCCTATGCTTTTTTTGAGGCATTGCGGATAGCAACGATCTTCGTTGGAGACTACGAGCAAAAAAGTAGTGGAAAATAGACGTCCTTGGATACAAATATCACAACAGTTTAAAAAGCATAGTACAAAGATGATATATTTGTTCTCTTTTTCAGCACCTATTGAGAGTAGGTGTCAATAAGTAACTTAATCATTTCGTCGACGGACTCCATAGTTTCGGTAATCCACAACAAACGTCTTAAGTGCACGCTTATTTTTGGGGTCGTTCACGAGCTTTACCGTTATTTTACAAATCCTTTGATTGCAATTAAAAAAGGGGGAATCGATGTTGGCAAATTTAGCGGCCTTTTATGTAAAAAATATTTCCTCTGTTCGACGAACTTGCCGCTAAATTGGTGGCTTTTGATTTATATATTTTTTAAATTCATTATATCAAGGCGGCAGTACAACAACCTGAATGTTATGTACAAATCCTTTAATCTTGTGGTTAAAAAGAAACATGAAAAATCGTCAATAAAGCGGTAAAGGCTACAATAAGCCCCCAATATGTTTTGAAAAAGAGAACAAATATATCATCTTTGTACTATGCTGTTTAAACTGTTGTGATATTTGTATCCAAGGACGTCTATTTTCCACTACTTTTTTGCTTCACAGTCTCCAACGAAGATCGTTGCTATCCGCAATGCCTCAAAAGAAGCAAAGGCTCGAGTTAATAAATTGTCTGCGGCTCATTTATTTATATTCATGCATTGAATAATTTAATCTGTAAAATTATTCAATAATGTTTTCCGTGAACAATGGTGCAGATTAACGGACGCCAGCTGTAATGAACACTTGGCAAAGGGTATTGTAGTTACTGTGAAAAGGTATCTACCGCCTGTCATCACAATAGCTATATATATATTTCTGTTTTTTAAAAATGTCATTTTTTTGCAAACGGGTGTATATATATATAAATAATGATATATATATATATATATATATATATATATATATATATATATATATAAATAATGAATTGAAGACTTCATCAGCTATAAAAGTGCTCAATAGATAAACTAGAGCGATATGTAGATTTGTAGAGATGGATTACTTGGTCGAAGACATTTATTCACTGCAGCAGTGAATAAATGTCTTCGACCAAGTAATCCATCTCTACAAATCTATATATATATATATATATATATATATATATATATATATATATATATATATATATATATATATATATTATAAACATTACCCGGGACCTTATAAAATAGAATTGACGCCCACTAACAGAACTGAGGCTTGTTCGTACGGATTCGAAAAGTGTTAACTTTGTAAATGTTTTCGTGACTGATTAGTTACACTTCGGATAGCTTAGTTAGAATGCAGTTATCTCTTGTTATCTAAGTAAAGAAATAAGAACTTAATTTACTTGACGTTCTTATAAAATGGGTCCGCCAAGCGGTATTTTGGGCATTATTTTGAACTTTTGTCAATTCAATCTGTAAAGCGTCCAGGTTTAAGAGCGGCTTTTCTTATCAGGCGATGCCAAAGCACTTCAGTTTTCCTAATGTATGGTAGCCTTTTTCATCATACATCCTAGGCGAAATACCAACATGTCGAAACCTGAGCTGTGTAACTGGAAGCTTTGTCTTGTCAGTGAGGAGACCGCTATCGTCGCGCCTTACATTGTCATTCTTACCACAGTTACAGCCACGTTCGGCGTTCGAACATGTGTTGTTCAACCCGCATGCGCACTTACCACTGTCAGGCGACGCTCCCCCCCCCCCCCCCCCCCAATATGTCATCTTACGAGAATCGCGTGACATCCACCATCCAATTATCGTTAAAGTGAGGAAAAAACATGGAAGAGCTTTCGAGTATTGTATTTTAGTAACATATTTGATATACCCAACATTCACAACAACAATTTTACAAATATTGGAACTTAATCCCTGGAAACTACCTGCTTAAACATAACACATTTAAAACAACTCATTCCTTTTTTGAACTTCATTATAGGGCTTTTTTTGCCCAAGATTTTTAGTAGCTATTCCGATCCCGTAAACCTGGGACACATTTCGAAGTGAACATTGTTTTAGTATGACATGTGATGTTTCCATGAAAAGCAAGTTTTGATAGGTGTGCCAACCGAAATGTTGAGTTTTTGTTATTTAATTCTGTTTTTTATGTATGTTTTCTTTGCTAGTCTACTTTAGCACTCGTAACATTGATGACAATATGTCCGTCGACAGATGATGAATTGTAGAGAAAATGATGGGCTCAGATTCTATTGAATTTGAAACGGGGTTATATATAATTATATATATATATATATATATATATATATATATATATATATATATATATATATATATATATATATATATGCGCTCGGTAGAAGGTGATTAATGTACTTTGCTTGTACATATATGTCGTAGCGTTTACGTACCAATAATTACAAGTTAGACAAATCATTTAGTAGATCATTTTGTTAATTTACTGCGATCATAAATAATGGTATCTTAAGTATACTTGCGTCTCCTCGTTTTAAGAAATTTAAGAAGAAGGGCAGGCGCATGAGTACACTCCTCGTTTTAGGAAATGCAAGGAGATGGGCAGGCGCTTAATTAGCCAGTCATGCACTTTAAGACTATTCCAGCATCGCGATAATACGATCAGTTGCATGCGATTTCACAGAAAACCAAAGCAACTATTTGGATATTGGAGTAACATAATCAAACTTTCTAGTAGTCCTGGTGATTTGGACAGCGAAGTTATGTACAACATGGAAAAAGCATGAGTAAGCTTATTCTTTACAATATATACCCGGAGCGTATAAAATATAATTGATGCTCACGAACAGAGCTGCATGGGACTTAATTTTCGAAAGGTGTTAGCTTTGTAAATGTATTCTTGGCTGATTAGAAACTCTTCTGATAGATTAGTTAGATGTCGAATGCAAGGACTTAATTTACTCGACGTTCTTATAAAATGGCCAATATTTTGAACTTTTGTCAACTCAACCTATGAAAGCTCCAGCTTTAAAAGCGGCTTCATGTTATTAGGCCATGCCAAAGCACTTCAGCTTTCCTAATGTATGGTAGCCTTTTTCATCGTACTTTGTCCCGTCTGACGATCTCACAATACCAACATCTCCAAAGCTGAGCTGTGTAACTGGAAGCTTTGTCTTGTCAGTGAGGAGACCGCTGTCTTCACGCCATTTCTTGTCATTCGTATCACAGTTACATCGAAGGTTGCGTTTCGCACATGTGTTGTTCATCCCGCATGCGCACTTACCACTGTCAGGCGACGCTCCCCCCCAATATGTCATCTTACGAGAATCGCGTGACATCCACCATCCAATTATCGAGTTGCCGAAATGGAAAACCGAATGATAACACTTGTACTTGATGAACTGCTCACAGTGTGAGGAGACTTTGGTGAGACTCGCCAGCTGAGACAGACTCGCTCCTGCGTAATGAATGTTACACGAGTAACACCCTGCAGGATTACACCCATCCACCAATGTTTCGCTTTCACTATCGTGACTGATGACTGTCACGCCAACTCCATTCTTGTCACTCATGTCACAGGTGACGTCATGCAAAGGTGGAAGGCCTCCTTCACCGTCAGGATCAATGACGTAACTTCCACTTTCTGCTGAAGGGTCGAGCTTCTTTAGATCACTGCACGATTTTGCTAAAAAATAGAGCAATTCAAAATAATAACCTTCATTTATTCTGCTTAATTCATTAATTAAGCGTATCATGAAAACAAGCCGCTTGTCATGCAAAAAAAGTAATCCTTAAACCCTCTGACGTAGACTTAAACTTAAACTTGCAACCCCCCCCCCCCCCCCCCCCTTGTTTTTTTTTTTTTTTTTTTTTGCGGTAAAACACTATTACCTCTCATAGATGTAGCCTGTGATGTTCTCTCAATTTAAGGTAAATATTATGGGGTATGGCTCCTCTGGGGATCCGTGTCGTCGTCCATAATGGCGGCCAAGATGAACGCCATCTTCGGTGTTAGTCAAAAAATTATTAGGAAAAATTAGGAAAATGCGGAAACTGAAAATATTTTTTGCTGCTTTTGGTCGCCTTTCATGTTTTTAAAACAAACAAAAAACGTGAAAACGACTTCTAGGAAGACAATGTAATTATGATACGATTTCGTGTATAAAGATTGATGATGATGATGATGATGATGATGATGATGATGATGATGATGATGATGAAGAAACCAATTGTCTCTAAAATTATACCAAAATGTGCCTCAAGGATCAGCAAACAGCTACTTAAAACGGCATTTGCTGACAATAAATGGTCATGTTCTGAATTACCTAGGGGTTTATCTCCAGTGCGAAATTATAACGTTATGTCAATTAGCAATCTTTACTGGCATCTTAAAGGGACACTGTCACGGGTTGACATGCGCCGGTTCTCGTCCGATCACCGAAGTTAAGCCCTGTCGGGCGAGCTTAGTACTTGGATGGGTGACCGCCTGGGAATACTTCGTGTCGTAGCTTCATCATTTTTCTTACCTTTACTCCCTTTCATTTTTCATTTTTTAACTGGCGACGAGACAGTTCTTAAAATACCCTTTTTTTTCTGTCGTGTCACCTGCCCCGGGAATCGCTTTTGCTGCGGCCAACACTGTACCTAGTTTACTTTCGGTTTTCTGAAATGACGTAATCAGTGATGTAATCAAAACGACGTCACGGCAGCGTCACGCGGTCACGCCGTAACGCCGCCAACCCCAACCCACACAACACTAACCTTTACCTTCAAGTCAACCTATATATTAGGCAAAGACGAAGCAGGGGCTTCCTTGTGGGAGCAGAGTTTCTTATAAAAGCAATTTGAAATAGAAACGTACTGTACATAAATGCTTATTACGTGCAAGAGATAATTCTTGGGAACATGCGGGTTCTCATCGTCTTGTTGCTTTAGAAAAATTGCTGCTTTTGTTATGATACATTAAAATATATGACAAGTGTTTCTTACGCGTGCGCATGTTTATCACTCAAAAGGAAGATTTTGTTGGGGGGAGGGGTGCGTGACTCGTTCCAGACGTTCCTCTGCCCGATTGATGGTGCAATTTCGCTGTGGTTGTAAAAGCAAGCGATCTCGTTCGTTTGCTGTTGTAAAACAAAACGATACTGCAACAAGACTCGCCTGTTGGATTTGTGAGACATCGATGGTCAATTTGATGCAGCTGCTGTGACATTCATCAATCGCAACACTGACAAATTTTGACTAGATATTCTCTCCAAGGTAAGCGCTTGTCTGCAGCCGTTTCTGTGATTAGTTCAAAATACAACCATATGTTTTCCACATTTTCTTCGTTTTAGGAGACGTCTAGGAGGAAGTCACGATCATTTAAGGGAAACGGCTTTGCTTTGAGATTTATATCCTTTGTATATCGCTACCGTGCGTGATTTTGCAGTGTTTTCGTAATTAGTATAGCGAACTGTAACCAATAATTAAGGAACTATAATTCAAATATTTACCGTTCTAATTTCGACGGAATTATTAAACATTAAATCTCCGTGATTTTCGGATGTGTTCTATTTCTGGTAAAAGGAAAGCGGGTTGAATTTTTCTAACCAAATCAATTGTTAAACAGTTGAGTTTAGATTGAATAAATCGTTGAACACGTCCTGGCAAGTCACAGAACTGCTGAGTAAACAATTCTCAAGCATTACGTCATGGAGTCACGTTCAAATTCCACACCACACATCTCGTATTTCTGTCACGCTATGGTCGGCTGTTGATGATTATTTGATCTATCATGTTGATATTGTTTATTTATTCGAAATCCTATCACCGATTCTTCAAAATGCCTGTGTTTAAACAATCCTGATTCCTTGTAGTAGGTGGTTTCAAGGATTTTAAAGCGAAAAAAAAAACAATACAAAGTTCAGCGAAAAAGATATAGACCTGAAATTGTAGCCTCCCTGAAGCAGGGTGTGGAATGTAAAGCGAACTGTGGAATGTAAATGTGGACTGGATTGTGCATATTAATAGACTCTAGATTGTATATTGTGGATTGCTAATATAAAACTCTAAAATGAAAACCGGGTGGAAAATGACACCAAACGAGCCAGTTTCGAAGCCCAAAGGGCTCCTTGTTTGGTTCCGTCAAGGAGCCACTCGTTCTGAGGAGGGCAAACTGAAGCCAATGTCATGAAAACATAGCATACCTTCGACGATATTCCAACGACAACAAATGGGCGATCCAGGCCACCCAGCTTTGTACGTCCGAGGGATAATGTGGAATTACCAAATATTCATTTTTACTTCCATCGGTCTACTTTTGTATTTTATCTTAGTAATTTTCGGTTAAATTTCTGTAAACATTTCTAAACACACAGGTATGCGTTCATGTTGAACTCAAGTTTGTATCACATACCTGCACGACAGTTAATTCCAGGGAATCCTGGAAGACATTTACACCGATATTTTTTACTGGTGAATCCAGCCTGACATATGCCATTGTTCAGACATGGGCTGCTGCTGCAGGGATTCTAAAATCAAATCAGTGCTATATAACTAAATCTACTCAAACATATTGAAGCTAAAAAATATAAACTTATATACAGAAAAATTATAAACTCTGCAATTGTTGATCTTCTTTCTTCTTCTTCTTTCTTCCTCTTCATTGGCCGACAGCCCACCACTTGACATGCAAATAAATTCCTAAGAATAATTCTGCTCATGCGCTCAAAGTAGTTCTGCTGCGAATAATTCTGCTCATGCGCACTGACAAATCACGATATTTTGCTCAACCTCGTTCAATAATTCATAATTGATAAGATAAAATGATGATTAATAAATAGTCGCTAAATCCTTCTAAATAGTTTAATGTTAATGTTAGTTTAATGTTATCTGTATTTGCTTAAGTTAACAATCAGTAAGCGAGTGAATTAACTTTCCACATGCAACTGTCGTCATTTTAATGCACATTCACTTATTATAGGTTTGAGTATAATGCACACTTTACCTCGATAGCCAGATAAATGTGAGCTGCTGCCTTCCTTAGGTCAGAAGCAAATTCATTTTCATCAGTGGCATTATTTAACTCGCATTTGAGTTTTCCTCCTTTCAAAGGTCCCATATTTATGGACACACAGTTGGGCTCCATATAACACTTCACTCGACAGCTCCCTTCATTAGGTACCTCTTCACTGTGAATCACGTGACCCTTCATGACTTTGTTTGGTATTGGTTCTTTAAATGCGATGTAGCGGCCTTTCTGAGCTGTTGAAAAAACATGTGTTAATAAAAAAAGGTGTTTTTAATTTCACCAAAAGATATGTGACAGTACTACTGTAAGTTAAACTCCCCAAAAAGCATATATTTTCCTTGCCGAAACAGCCTCATTTTTGGGGGCCAAAACATATCTTACGAATTTACTACTAACAGTGTACAATTATATTTATCGATGCGAATATGCATTCAATTGTGCCTTACCACGGAGAAATATGCGCTTGTAAATTAAGTATTTTCGTGAATATAATGGAAAGAAAAGAGCTTGCATTTCTTTTAGATGACTTGTTTTCACCCTAGTAAAAACATTATTTTCATAAGATTATTTTTCCCCAACAAGGCGTACGGCTTCGGTTCCTTTTCCTTAAAAACGGGCGCAAATAGCTTTGTGTAATTTGGAAAATAATTCACCCTACTCGTACTCCGATTTATTAAGTTAACTTTGAGGGGATTCCAGTTTAGGCTGGTTAAAGTTCTACATCTTTATTAACTAGAAATAATTATATACGTGAGCCCTGATACTTTGCGGCATTCAACATAACGAAAAGCAAGCATCCAAAACCGAAAAATCGAAAGGATAAATATAGCAATCATATACCATTAAATACAGGGTTAATGGAAATCTATACACTCCCAGTAAAATAATCACTCTAAAATATTATACTAGAAAATAAGATGCAAACTGACAAATTTTATTTAGTATCTAATTGCCTTAGCGATGAATTTTGTAGTAGAATGATTGTGTTTATAGCACATTAGCATCATACGATTATCATTTTCATATACTACATTCACGAGCCAGAGTCCAAAAACATTGATTATCCAACAAAGAACTCTACACGACGCAGATAACATTTTAGGAGAATTAGTCCGAGAAACTCATTTATATTTTTTATGATGTTTCAGATGGCATTTTTAAGAGTATTTTCGATAACACAAATTGATATTCACAGCCATTGTGCGATTTTGAAAACATTTTTTTCAATGACAAAAACTATATGATTGAGCATTATGATTTTAGATGCATGTATATTTATCTGGCGAGGCATTGTTAAGGAATTCCGTGAATTTGCAAGGTGAATATCTGTTTCCAAGTATTGGCAATTGTTGATGGTTATTATGTGAAACATTTAGCTGGCCTATTTAATACACAAATGCTGAAATACTTTAAAACCCCCCAAAATAAAGACTGCACTGAGGAGATAACTAATTTTCCGTGTTACAAAACATTTAGGCGACAATTCCAATAATAAATTTAAATTTTTAACCAAGAAAATTAAACTTTTTCAACTAGGGAGCATCTTAGCTGACAAATGACAATAGCTTCCTAACCAACATTTTACGAAGACGATTAGCCCAAAACTCCACCTAGTTTTGTACACGTTCATGCCCCTGTTCCACTCTCGTGTGACACTTAAGTAGTTAATAATGAGTACGAAACAACATCAACAACAACAAGGACCAAATAAATATTTGTTCATGATCAGAAGTCTTTCTTACCTAAACACGCAGAATATTGAAGTCCAAGCGAAACACAAACCATGAAAATAATAGTTGCATTTTTGTACGTAAACATCTTGTCCGAAGGAGCCATTTCTGTTTATGCTTCGGTCGAAACGGTTACCAAAGCTTTTAAGGGTACTAACTAGTACCAATATATTTTTCCTTTTGTCGTGTGGGAAGATTGGCTTGCAGCAGGTGCTTTATACAATAGAAGAAAAAACGATACTGATGCATTTCAATATATATTTTTTCATTTCTAAGCATATTCTTCATTTAAATAAAAAAAGTTAACTTGTACGTTTCTCAGCAATCATCATTGCAAAGTTAATTTGTTTTTTAGTTATTGTATTTGTGTTGCTGTGAAGCAGGTGACAGGTGACAGAGTGATAGTGTTGACATGCGCACGTATAATTAGCAGCAGTGAAAAGCGTTTAGTGTTCTACTGATACCTGTAATATCCGTTTTTTTACAAAATAATGCAATTTAGAAAAATACAGATATATGTGTTTGTACCTTGTGCTCACATCACATATGTTATGTCAGGTGGCAAAACGTTCTCTCGGTAGGTATAATAGAGTTTGTTGATGTAATTAAGTTGAGAACTATTTACCGCCTGTCATCACATATGTGATGTGAACACAAAGCACAAATATCAGTTCATATATAACGTTTTGGTGTATATACCCGATTGAAAAAATGTTGTCAGAATATAAAAGGTTGTCATGGTAGCTAATGTTTGTCACACTAAGTCCTTTATGTATCACGCCTAACATTCAAAATAGCCTCCATTAATGCGTGAACATCAAGGACAAAAGGCTCAAGTTGAACTCCAAAAGGGAACGGCGCGTTCAGTTTTGTCCCTGTCATTTTTGTTCCACCAACCATCCGTTTAATGTTTAATATTTTCAAAATTTCAAATTAACTGCTTTCTTGGATCATGGTCGAATGCTGGGTTATTAATAATAGTTGCGAGAGTTTTTACGTGTCGCGGCTGCTGCCAGGAAAGGTCTTATACGTGAAACTATTGAATGGCTAGAATTCCACGGAAACAACCATGCATATTACAAACCAAAAGAGTAAGAAGCATTTATCTTGATATCGATGAAATCATCAAGTCTATAATCTTTTTATTTTACAAAGGTGAATTATTGGTTTTTTTTCGTTGTTTAAACAAACAATTTTTGGCATAATTAGTAGAATTATGAGAATAGACGATGCTCTATGCAAGATCGATTCGACCTTTTCAACTCGTGAATACGTGAAGCGTTGAATGAGCTATAGTTGACGGAGTCAAATATGCAAATTTTCATTCCTTTCTTCCATCTATCGGCTGTAAACTTTTCTTGGTAATTCCGCTGACCAAAGCATTAGGCTTGCGCATATATTTTGTTCGTTCCAAATGCGACAGGTAATGGTCACCTGGGGAAGGCCTTTGAGGGGGAAGGGGGAAGGGTGGTTCGATACGCAACAGGTGTATTTTATTCGGAAATTAGTCATACCAGTTATTCTAGACCGAGAAAAAGTTGTTTTTGTGAACTTTTGTACAGTCTAAATGAACTGTGCAGATGGTCGCGTAATACTGTTTTTGAGAATTGCTAAAATTAAAAAATAGCCCGGTCGTGCATTGTGCTTCCGGCCATACCTACATTTTTCAATCGGCGTTTACGCGGTCTTCTCCAAGTCAGATCAAAGTGAAATTTTCACCACTAACTAGTTTTGAATTGAAGTTTGGCAAGATATATTTTCCGGTAAAATCGATATTACGATGACGACGATAAACAAGAAACTTAGAGATCATTAAAAGTGAAATTTAGCGCGTTTAAGATTTCGCATTGAAAATCCCACATAGACATCTTAAAATATGGTATATGGCATGTATATTTTGCAAGAATAAAAAAATTCTGTATGTTTGAATTCAAATAAATCGCAATAACATTTCAAACCTTACTATTTGTGTACTGGTATTAAATTGATCGAGGGTGTTATGTTGTTTATGTCCCCCTTATTTCATGTTCATTCTTTTTCCTCTTTTGCGCAAAGAGGATCCACCATTTTTTGCGGTTTGAAAACTCCTGACGGGGCCAAAAATTTGCGATATTTTAAGAGCGGCCAAAAAGGTATTGTGACGTCATTCGTGTGTTTAATCAGACACAACATGGCGGAGAATTATAATTATCAATGCGAATAATTATGCATGCATGTGACTTAACACGGTGAAATATACGCTTGTAAAGGCGATTTTTTTGTGCAATTTTTGTCGCGTTCAAGTTGCATCTTCAAATCGCGTGTGTAAACTAGCGGCGATAATTCAGTGCGATTTAGAAGCGATTTGTCGCGTGATGTCGCAGAGGTTTTGAACATATTCGAAACCTGATGCAACTTTGGCGGCGATTTTTGGGAAATCACAACAAATGTCGCATCCCAATCGCAAAGGAAATCGACGCTAGTTTACGCTTGCAACAAAAATTACATTGGAGAGCGCGACAAAAATCGCATCAAAAACCGCATGTGTAAACGGGCCTTAAGTAAATCTTGCCTTTTTGTGCATATAAATTGAAAGAAAAGAGCTTACGTTTATGTTAGATGACTTGTTTTCACCATAAAACTGTTATTTTCATAAGACTGTGTTTGCGCAAGAAGCCGTTGTCGTCAAGACGATGACGACTCCCGTGTTTCGGCGCAATTAGTTTTGTGCAATTTGGAAAATAAACGCCTTCTTATACTGCGATTAAATATGTTCTGAGGTTTATTAAGCCTGGTTAAAGTTCTACATTTTAACTAGAAAGTAACACTGTTTTAAATGAACCCTGATGCTTAATATTACTCAGTATTACGAAAGGCAAGCAATGGAGTTGTGTACTCGTTTTCGGTTTATGATTCGATGTCCTTTTAAAATAAAACAATAATATACCGTAAAATACAGGGTATGGAAATCTACATTCAGTGAAATAATCCCTGTAAAATATTACTTCTGAAGTTGATAGAAAATTAAATGCAAACTTGTGGTAGTTGAGACACCTAGCTGAACATTTTATTTATTAATAAACACCTTACTCGGAAGAACGATGTGTTAGAAGGAGTGCATCGTAGCAAATTAGCATCAATATAATATTTTCATATATTGCATTCAGGCTAAAGGCCCTGTCACACTATTGCGTATGAGAGAAACGTATGAGTTGCGTATGAAAATTCATAAAATAATTTTCATACGCGCAAAATGCTCTTGAAAATACAGCGTTTGACCAGCGTACTTGACCTATGGGTAACGTACCTCTAGCGTAACTTTCGCGTATTCAGCGTATGCTTTATAGCGTATGCTTAGCGTATAAAGCATACGTCCGAATACGCACAAAATTTTTAAGCACGCTTAAAAGTTTATTTCTGCCTCGCCGTATGCCAGCGTATGCCACCGTATGCGACCGTTCTTGAAATGTATACAACCTATGCCTAACGTACCCCTAGCGTATGTCAGCGTATACGAGCGTATGAGTGATATTTTTCATACGCTGGCACTAGTACGATACGCAATAGTGTGACAGGGCCATAAGATCATAGTCCGCAAAACATTGATTGACCAGTATGGTTTTAGGTGACTATATTTATCTGGCAAAGGCATTTTTAATTTTGTGAATGTGCAAGGCGAATCGTTTGTTTCCAAGCATACAATAAATTTTTGTAATACTCAAATACTTTAAGACTAAAAAATTCAATCATGTTACGAAATATATAAGCGTCAATTCCAATAACTCAGAAATTTATTAAATAACCTTCCATCAAGTTGTATTTAAACTGGCGAACATCTAACTGCATGAGAAATGACTATAGTAAATATTAAGGCGGCAATTCCAATAAAGAAAGTTAACAGTTTCATCATGTTGTATTTAAACTGGCTAACATCTAAACTGACAAATGACCGATTAGCCACTGAATAGTTCCCAACACCATTTTATTAAACTTTTAGCTGCATATTCATCTCAGGCATGTCACGTTTTTCGGTGTTATACTCCTGTGCGGTGTGCCATGACTTTGTTAATATGATTTGTGCTTACGTTAACAACAGAGACGAAATAATTATAACATCAGAAATCGATATATCTTTCTTACCTAAACATGCTGAATATTGTAGTCCAAGGGAAATACAAACCAAGAGAATAATACTGACTGTATTTTTGTGCTTGAGCATCTTGTCAGAAGGAGCCATTTCTGTTTGTTTATAATTCGGGTCCAACGCTTTTAAGGATAATTAGCTGCCACCGTATCATTTTACTATTTTGACCCACGGGAAGCTCAATTGTAGCAGGTGTTTTAGAAATTTAGACAAAACGAAGGTGTATTCAATTTGTTTGTCCCAAGCATTATTGGCTTCTTTTAAACAGAAAGTGGACTTCAGTTTTCTGAACAATCATCATGATTGCTAACTAATAATTTCATATCCCATATTCACAACTAAAAGAAAAACCATTGATATCTCAGTTTTTATTTCTGTGAAGCAGGTGGGAGAGTGACTGTTGAGATGCACATGTATAATGTCAATTATATCAAATTAGCCCTTCGAACGGTTTTTAAATATTAAAATCGGCAGTAAATAGTTGTTTATTCCAAACAAATTTCTATCGAATGAATGAATGAACATTTTTTGTTCTCTCTTGACTCTAATCATGAAAAATCTCATTTTATCCTCTGTGAATATTAAAAGCTAATTTATTCCTATAACCGAACGTTTTTAAGAAATTTAAGTATTTTAACTGTGGTTAATGAGTTCTGCGGTGTATGTGAAAGCCATTATTGGCTTGTCATTAGTCCTGTCACTTCGCTGTTATTTTAATAACAGCGAAGTGACTAAAATCGTGTCATTGTGCAATAGGCGTAATGATTATTTTCCTGTCCGGAAAATTGTATGACAAAGCTCCCAGTAGTTTTTCACTCATACTTTCTTGTGACCTGAGTATGCTCTGCCCCTCCCTAGTTCTGTGCTAATCCCCAGTTAAAAAAGTAAAATCTCTTTGATTTTTGTGTCTACTTACTGGGCATCTGCGCGTAGATAACTATTGCTATCGATGGTGTCACCGGAAGTTTGTTATCCTTTTTATCTCGTTAATGCGCGCATGCGCTAACGAGATATAGTGGTTGTACAGATGTAAAAATGGGTTTCCTTCAGTTGTTAACTTTTGTCCGGTGGGTGGGGGGTACTTCTTTATACCAGCGGCCAACAGCGCTGTAAGGGCACCAAAGGATATGGTTCGTGATACGGTTAGCATTTCAAGAAGGGCGTCGCACACCGCCAGTAAAAATTTTGGGGAGTACTCCCGGACCCATTGTTAATTTCCCTAAGGTATATATTGACATGAGCTTTTCATATGTCACGTTACCGGTCCAAGTTTCAAATATGTTTTTAAGTGGACATGTCACGTTTATTATGGTAAAGAATTTCGGGCCTTTCCCGTTACTCCCATAAATGAGCTATATAGGTATGTACCGCTCTGAAGGGCATGGTTTCCAGGCAGTTCAGTCTGGGATAGGGTATAATAATCAGAGATTTTTGGTCAAGAATAGGGTATCATTTTCCGTGAAACTGAGCACTTACTTGAAGAATGTAGTCTAGACAAGGTTTCCTGGTAAATGCTATTTAAAAATCGGTACGGCGAGCAGTACGGCATTTTTACTGACCCCTGGGGGCCGTTTCTCGAAAGACCCGGTAATTACCGAGCCCGGAAAGCTGTTTTATTTTCATTGAAGATCGAGGTTTCAAAAGTTTTGCAGATAATACGATAAAACCATCAGTTAGCAAAACAAATGGACTGGTTTGTTCGCTAGGACCTGCGCTTTTATTCTTTAGATTTTGATTTAAATATTTGGCTTCGGGCCCGAAACGTTACCGGGAGTTCCGAGAAACGGGCCCCTGGTAACTAAGTAACAAACTTTTTGGAAAATAGGAATACGTCTACGATAGCGTAGGGTTTTTCGCTGTTTAGTCTAGAATACGGTTGCAAATTCAGCTAAAACTGTCTACTATAGGTTAAGGGCCTCAGAGTCCCAGCGGCACATCCCCACCCAAAAAATAATCAATCAGAAAATAAAATGTGTCAAAAAAACTAAAAACAAACCTGTAACGTGATGTGACGTACAATGATTTGACTCAACACAAAATCGCAACAAGAGAGAACGACGATAGGGGCAAAGAAGGGAGATATTGTGTAACCGAAGCGCCAAGCAATGAAATCTGTAAAAATACTTGCTGTACACCAAGCATTTCGATGCATCTCTTTGAAACACAGCCATCAGTGACGACGAAATAGCTGGTGGATATGTACCGAGCCGCGAAGCCATTTTCGATATATTTCACATAGTATAGGATTTTTTTAGAATTTTGATGATTAGAATTAGAGTTTTGTGGTGTTTATGTTAGTGAGTTATCACTGGTAGTTTTTTAATTCTAGTTTTAATAAGTAGATTCTGTAGTTCTAATTAGTAGATTCTGGTCTCAAATTTTTATTGATTCGTTTTTGTATTTTTTAGATTATATTTTAGATAGTTAAGTGTCCCCTATTAGCAGTGTGGAGTCCCCTCAGCTATATTTTGACTGACACGTTAAGAAAGTCATTATTATTATTATTATTATTATTATTATTATTATTATTATTATTATTATTATTATTATTAAAGAGTTTATTGTATATACACCTAATTGCAATAGCGTTGTCATATAAAAAAATAAAAAGAAAAAAGAAAAAAAAATGGAATTAATTAACCAAGTGATGTGATTTGAAGTTCGCTTGATGATCAGCCCCGAATAGCATCAAAATGACACCAAGAAACTGATGCAAATGATTCCAATCAATAACATTATTAATATACAGCTATAAACGTGCGTGTTCTGAATGTTGCAAGGTATGTTGATTATTGTTGTTTTTTTTTTTGCCTTTTGCATTTTTCTTTTCGCTTTTTAATATGACAACGTTATTGCAATATAATGGTTAACATTTTTTATTTTACAGAAGCACAACATTTTTCCCTTCAACCCACATGTTCCACTAACAATACCCAGTCTAGAAACAAAACCTCTTCAAGAATACTTCCCACTTGCTCAGAATGCTACAAGCCAATGCCTGATCATAAAGGTCGATGTAAGACTGAAGTAACATGGCTGTCTTAGTTTTGATGACTACGTGGCCAAATGCTAAGATTATAAATTATCAGTTTTTTTTTCACATTCCGATAAAACTTATATTCATATTAATTCTGAATGCTGTTGTATTTGACGTGGTCACTTTGAAAAAGATGCTAAAGGTAACTCGGAAATGGGCCATTGTGATCTGATAAATAAAATGCCATACAAATCATTGCTACTAAATACTCTGAATTCAAAAAATACAAAAATTAACTAAGTAAAAGGGCTCTCTAGTCAAGATAGATTGAATGTAAGTACTTTTGCCACCCCCACCCCTCCCAATTTGCCCCGTAGCAACCAAATTCGCCTCCCAATTGGCTTAATATATAATCAAGTTGAGATTTCCCCTCAGTGAAAAAAAAGACTATTTTGAACAAATAAGCTAGACTAACAACAAAATTAGTTACATTCACATTCGTAATTATTTTGTTGCTCATGACTTTTATTGATTTCGTACATTCGTAGCTCCTAAAAGAACCGTTGAGTCCTCTATGACTGCAATGTCTAACTCCACGATTAGACCTACAGGTATTTTCAGTGTTTCCCTCCATGTTCTCTGTCCTGCCGAGACGTATATCCAGTTGACTCATGCGACTCGTATTTTGTGCTTTTGCTATGATAAACACAGGCAGGAAGTCGCCTCGTCTTATCCCACCCCATATATTATATATTTGACGCAAGTGTCAGAAACAAAACACGCGCGAAGACATAGAGGTCAAACCCATTCTGAAGTGATGCTACTTTTCCCGCCAAAAAAACATCAACTTGCAAAGACCATTTAGCAGCTTTACAATACTACACCATCACATAATACCTCTCACGTCTTTAGCATATTTACCTATCAAAGGCACCCACCTTTTCCAGTTCTTGTTGTTGTTTTTTTATTAACCTTACGTTCTCTCTCATTAACGAGATGGCTTTAAGAGCCCTTTGATTTAACCCGCAAGCGTAATGAACGGGTTATCGGTAACGGTGGCTATACAATATAAATAATTTTTTCAATACAATATCCTTTATTAGTTTTCCCAAATTGGATCTTTCAAACTAAGTTACTCACTCACTCACTCACTCGCTCACTCCTTCCATCAGCTGTAAACTTAGTGACTTATGCTTTGTTACGAATGCGTTTCGTAACAAGAACAGCGTGAATCCAGCGATAACAATAACTAATTTGTTGTAAACGAATATAAACAACAATAAGCTTAAAGATGTTTCGCATTTGCAGTCTTAAATGCAACATTAAAATCGATCTTAAAGGATTTTCCAATCGAGACACGCATTTTGATGTGTATCTACCTTAAGGTGGTCAGACACGAGGGGTCATGTAGCAGAGACATGTCGCAGCGACATGTAGCAGCGACAAAAATTTGTGTAGTGCACACTGAGGGACATGTAGCAGGGACGTGCGCCGGGACATGTAGCAGGGACAAAATCATAGCGCTTGCACACACATGAAAATGTTGCGAGGGCACGTCTCAGGGACATATGTTGCAGCGACACGTCCCCTCGTGTGAACTGATGCTTTCGCAATTGTGCAACACCAATTTTGGGGACATTTTGTCCCCGCGACATGTCGTACGGAGTTCAACTTGTTGAACTTCATGGGACACGTCGCGGGAACAAAATGTCCCCAAAATTGGTGTTGCACAATTGTGAAAGTATCAGTTCACATGAGGGGACGTGTTGCTGCCACATGTCCCTGAGACATGTCCCCGAAACATTTTCATGTGTGTGCAAGCGCTATGATTTTGTCCCTGTTACATGTCCCCGCTGCATGTCCCTGCTACATGTCCCTCAGTGTGCACTACACAAATTTTTGTCGCTGCTACATGTCGCTGCGACATGTCCCTGCTACGTGACCCCTCGTGTCTGACCACCTTTACAATAACAAAATTCAGTCAGTGAGCATGTGTTTCTCGATGCCTCGTGGGCTAGCGCCTGATTTGCACTCGGGAGGCCCAGGTTCAATTCACCCTCAGCACCGTTTTTTTTCTTCGAACTGGACATTATGAAAGTGATTTACTTTTTTTTTGCGTTCGTCAAAAATCCTTACGTTTAATTTTGAAAGAAATATCGAACCGTGTCAGTGTGAAAACATAGGCTTACCGCAATACTGCGTAATGTGTTAGCATTTCTTATTCACGGGTTGGCTCTTAGGAGCTTTTGATTATTGTTCTAAGAATGTTTAAAATGTTAATTAACTCTTTTTAAAAATCGCCTAAGGATAAAGTTACTAAAGGATTATGGAACTCTTAAGAACTCTATTTTTGTTATTTTTATTGTAAATAGTAGTCAATAGTGTATATAAACATAATCTTAGTAAAATTTTAATAGTATTTGAAAATTCTCTTTGGGAAAGTCAATGAAGTGTGTATGTATTGATGCATATACCCCTCGTTATTATGCCTCTCGGTTTGCACGACGTGTTATTTCGTGCGTCTCACTAATGTAAGAGTCTTCCTATCAGTTAACGTCTCAATTTAGTTTCTTGATTTATTGCTTGGTTTTGAAATTTGCAATATCAGGTTTACTAAACTCATCATGAACATTATATTTTTCTCATTTCATTGCCGAGCTTAAAATGTAAAATCACGTTTTATTATTTATCTCTAAAACCATATTTACTAAATCTTTATTTAATACAAATATTAAAACCTGAGAGAAAAGAGTTAGCCTTTTACTAAATTTGTTAATAGCAGGTGATAGGTATCACGTTTTAAATTTATTTCTCATCTGTTGAAAACAGGCCCTCGCCAAATAAGAGCCGGCAAACAATTTGCTTTAGGATTTGGTTCTACAACAGTCAATTAAAAACCGCTCCACTCCCTAATTAAAGATATAATTGTCTTCTGTCAATAGAACATTGCGGCGTGAATTTGAAGTTCCCCTGCTTTTGTCTATTTGGGGACTAATAATATTGTAAGTACAAAACACTTCTATTTGTTTTCCGGTTAACGAAAAATCACGCGACACGGGGACCACGTGCACGGAAGGGTGCTGAGAATAGTTTACCGTATTGGCCCTTCAGCCCACCAATGAATGTTCCAAACAAAATCCCCTGTAATTACATTTGTCTCGCTTCACTTTAGCCCCCTCTTTGAAATGACACTCGTCGCTGTTGTTCTTGTTGAAGAAAACAAGAAATGTCGAAAAGTAAGCTAAATCTCTGACTGCACTATCAGAAAATAAAAACCCTTTCTTGGATTGCTGCAATAGAGGTTTTGCACGGCAGCCATGTTGCATGGCAGGAACAATAGATTCTTTTTCCCATGGGAAAGAATGTTCTTTCTAATGCAAAACATTTTCATTGTTCCTGCCATGCAACATGGCTGCCGTGCTAAACCTCTATTGTAGACAGAAGTAGCTGGGATGTTCTAAAAATTAATAGCATTTTTAGAACCGTTACCCCACTCCCCCTTTCCAATGTTGGAATCTCAGCCAACAATTTCGCATTAAAAAATTCTAGTTATAACCGATATTGTAAAAGGGGGAGGGAAGAGAAAGAATTGAATGGTAAAGTAAAAGACTACCAACCTTCCCAACACTTTTGTCTTTGATTGTAGTATTCAAAACTGGTAGCTAGCTGGTTTGGAATATGATATTGCTTGGCGGAAAACGATTTATTAAAGTCATGCAGTTTATACATCATCAAAACGTATTTTATTCAAAATCTACAAATTTTAAGCTGATTTTTTCGCCTTCAAAATAAATATTTACAGACATGCACAGTATCTGTGCTTGAAATGTTTTTGTCGTCGTCAGAATTAAAGTAAAGTTGTTATCCTTAAATTTACCTACAATCAAAATTCTGATATGCATTTTGCTGCGATACAAATATCTGAATCCAGCCGTGTTTAAAGTAATCGTCAGTTAAATATATCGAAGCCCGACAAAAACAAGGAATTGAAAACAAAAACGTCTTTTCTTCTTTAAAGGCTAATATCCTGGCTTTATGTCAATTTTTAACAGGTCCCTCAATGAGCGAACAATACTGTCTTACAGAGGGATTATACCTGCATAAATATTATTTGTGTATCACATGTTGAATAAGTGCAAATTTCTACAAAATTAATTAAGAACATTAATCTTACTTAACAAAAAAGTCCTTTAAAGATTAAAAATGAGTTATTAGAATCAGTCAAATGTTAATTAAAAAGTAACTTTCAATTACTTACAGTGAATTTTCTAGGTGTTGAATTATGTGTTCTACAGACATTACAGTTTCTAAAACTGGACCACCCTTGTCAGCCGTGATAAATTAAATAACAATTATTCCTGCCAAAACACGAACGGATTTAAACTAAATTGTCAATGTCCTTATGATGTTCCACTCTTGATCGTCAAAGCATCATCTTGTTCATTGAAAGAGGCAAACAGAAGTGTAAAGCAAAATCTCGATAAATACAATTTTCAACACAAGATACTGATATCGGTACTAGTGGTTTCCTCTGGATCGATCAAGATCGAGATGACGGCTGAGCGATTCAAAATAAAACAGTTATTAATCCTTGTAGGTAAGCAGTTTTTAAATACATAAATTTAGATTTTTTCCTAGAATGCAAAGCTCAACTTTCTACCGTTAAACAACAATCTCTTCTTCTTCAGATTGTGACAAGTACACAAGGACCACGCTTGGTCTTTGTTGCTCCACCTGATTACCTGAGCTTGGAGTTTCAGCTGTATTACTAGCGCCGCTTTCCTCTTCATTATCAACGCTTTCTTGAATAGTGTTTTCTGGCGCAGTCAGAGATAATATAGGCCTTGAAAAAGGTGATCGATTGTTCGTCAAATACACAGGGGTTTGAACGTTGCCACGTGTAGGGCTTTCTGAGGCACGCGTGGAGAGTGATCCGGGGGAATGTAATGGTGGATTTGGTGAGAGTGAAGATGGATGATAGCGCGGCGCAGATCTGTAGTGATGTGGGTGGTAGCGTGGTAAGAGTGAACCTGAAGTTTGCGCGGCAGAGTTTGGAACTGGGCTTAACCTATGTGGACTGTGATTAATCCCATTTTCTCTTGGTGAAATCCCGGGAGCCGGAATTGACGATGTTTGATGTGCACCAGTTGACGAATCGAGCCGGGTAGCTTGTCCTAAGGGAGAAAGAGTGGAAATTGGAATGCCAACGTCGATTGTTTGTTGATCAGTAGGTACATTGAGGGACGCTCGTCGTTCCGTTGGTCCATATGTTGGTAGATTAAGGGATGTACGCCGTTCAGTTGGCGCTGCAGTTTGCACAGAAGACGGGGATGGAGGAGATGATTGATAATCAGGAGGATATAGCATACTTTCTTCCGAAGCTGTAGAATCGATTCTGCGCATTCTGCCAACCACTCTGTCGTAAGCAGGGGGCGGAAAACCCATGGGTAAACTTTCTGATAACGGACGGCTCGGTACAGGAGGTTGATATGGCGGAGGAAGGGGATGTGAGTGTCTTCTAACATGGCGAGAGGCACGACTAGGGTCGATAAACACTCGTTGTGCGTCGGTTGCCACTCTAGGACGTTCGGGAAAATGTAATACTTGCGGTCTGGCGACTCCAGGACCACGCTCGTGATATTCCCGCACCATTCTCGTTGACCTGTGAATTGCGGTTACCGGCGGGTCGGTGACGTAACGAGTATTCACGGGATCGATAACTCTTCGTTGGTCATCGTGATGATATCGCTCGCGATAGATGAATCGTCGGGGATTCCCTTCGGACGAGCTATCTGAATGAGACATTGAGTTATTGGTGGAAAGTGTTGAAGCGCCTCTGGCACAGATCTCAGATGAGGCAAAAGCCAGAATTTCTTCTCTAGGTGCATATTGCCTTGAGTCTTGTCTTGCAATAGCGGAGCCTTTCTGAAACTTGGCGTAAATGATCGCAGACCACCCTAGTACAACGATGAGCAGTAAACCAAATCCGATCAATGCACCCGCACTTATCTGATCTATTTCGCTGTTAGAGCTTTGAAAGTGTACTACAGCTATTATTATGATACCAGTCAAGCACAATACCATTAGCCAGCAGAGAAGGCACAAGCAGAAAAGTTTTTTCCTTCGTGACGAAGCCTCACGGCTAAATGAATGTCTTATACTCAATCTCGGCATTTCACGCTGCACTTGTCTAGGCGTGCCATCTTGGCGGCCAGTGCGAGCGGAATGTTCGTTATTCGCACCTTCTGGTTGCATTTTCGCGTTTTCCTCGGTCGCCGTGACTTTACAGTTGCTGTTGAAACGATCAAATCACTTCTGTTGCTTCCTTTCAAACGGAGCTTTAGAAACATCAATGTTACCACAATGTCGACAAATTGTGTCTAAATCAACCGAACAACAGCGCATAATTGGTTTTATATTGAGCGCAGTAAAACCTCTTAACAAAACATCATTCTTGTGGCAAACATGTCCGGTGACGTGTACCGAAATTGAGACTGTTAAATATTGCAGTTTGAACTGCGCTATCAAAAACGGTTCATTTTCAACTCTCAAGATTTATCCAAACTGTCTATGGACAAAAAGCAAGTATTAAGACGTTTTATCCAACCTATTAACCCTGAAAAAATCAAATAGTTTAGAGAACTGTTCATAAAAATAATCGTATAAAAGATTGCTGCGTATGGCATATATTGGATCGAATGTTAAGCGTCACTGCTCATTTCCCTCTTGACAAAGGCAAAGAGCTCCTTTGTACGTTGACCAATTGTTTTCAATATCAAACAACTATTAAGTTTATTGCGTTGCAGTCTACTTAGTTAATTTCTATCTATGCTATCGCACCACTCACGAAACAATCTAGAACGGTGACTAACACGCAGTTTGTGAAAACATCCACGTTCTTGAACGCAAATAAAGCCAAACCTTTTCTGATGTTTGATTCATAATATTGATAAACACAATATTTGGTTCGGTAGCAAAACGGATTCTATTTGGTCTGCTTGCGTGTCAAGAATGTAAGTATTTTCCCGCTCAGAGCTCTTTGTTCTGATCATTGTTATTTCCGTTGTTATAGAGATAATAATAGATCTTTTTGAAATACTTGTAATTGAGATGAATTCAAATAAAGATGAATAAATTGTCAAAGAAAAAGCGCAAATGTTATCAGTCTTTGTAAGGAAGAATCATGCACAACAATTGAAACAAAATATGTAATTTTAACTTTCAAAAAATCAGTTTAATTCAACAACCTTTCGTTGTATGTTGACGCGCTCAAGCCTATAGTCATCTCTCATTGCATTTTGGTAAACCACAATCCCTCGTTCAGTATTGTTATCGTCTTGTTCTGTTTTGCTCAGTTTCTTTTAATGTTTCCTTCGACACTTCACATCATCGCCACTTTTCAGACTACAACATTGAATTCCAAACATTGACATTATCCCGGCTTTTCAGTGTCGTTTATTTTTTTTATAAAACGGACGAAAACAATTTCGACAGCTACGTTAAAAAATCTCGGAAATGCGAACTTTTGTTCCTGTCACGTCTTTGAGCGTTTTCCGTCAATAGATTGTGAATCTCAGCATAAAAAAGTGACATGCTTCAATCACTATGTGCTCGCAATAACGTATTGAAAAAGTTCAAGCTAACTTCCATGTTAGACATCTCGGATCTCTTATTCAAACTGTCCAATGGTAACCACTGAGTGATTTTTTAATGTTATCGTCGGTGCGCCCTTGTTTCGCGTACCGAATTGTCACTGGGGAGAAAAATAAATAATAAATAAGAGAAGAAGACGAGCTGGATGACGAAAAATATAAACTTGAAAAAACAACCAGACACAATAAGGCCAATATGCGCAAACCATGAGTTATACATGAAAGTGTAGGGAGATACATGTTATTGACTTTATCGATGGCTTAGCATATTGAGCTCTTTCGACGTGTATGCAGATCAGAAATGATATATTGATAAAGTGACGGTTCTTATCACCTGCTACAGTCATAGTAAATCCATTATGATATGATTATGTTTTTTTAACAGTACTTGACAAATCAACTGAGAAGTTTCAAGGAATCAGCATGAACTATTGTTCTTAGTCTAAACCTAAACAGTTCTTAATTACCATCATAACGTTTTCGTGCACTTCGTAAATTAAAACATGAATATTTGCTGCGTTTTACTCAGAGACAAACCTCAGTTGAGTCGTGTAAAGTGGTTTTAACTTTTGAGTCTGTGGATGAAATCGCAAACCATATTCAAATGTATGAAGCTATAAAATGAAGCAGAACTTTCCTGTAAGTGCTACTGTTTATTATGTTGTTGAAGGTGGTTAAACTTTTGAGTTTGCAGATGAAATCCTAAATCTTATTGTTATGTTTGTTTTTCAGTATTTTTCCCAAATGGAATTCAGTGGGTTCTTCTCGAAGTATTATTTTGGCCATTCTTATGAGTTAATAAGCGAATATCAGTTAACGAAGCGTTGTTAAAGTGGCAGTATCACGAGATTTCACGCCCGGCACTGTTCATTGTTCTTGCACCGGAATTTTGGACATATCACTGTTAAAAGTTTTTTTTTTTCTTCCGGCTATCAAAACGGATTTTTTGATTCAACAAATACCTCCACTTCTCGACGGCCTTTTTGAATTTGCCGAATCAAACTTGAAAACATGGGCCGACGTTTTCAAGCTTCGCCCTCATGACACTGCCCCTTTAACAGCCGACTTTTGGATATGGATGTTAAACTTTACTAAGTGAAAGCCGTCCGTGGGTATGTTTAAAACACCAGAAAAGAACATCACTCAGGTTGTATGTCATCCCAAATTGATGATATTGCCTTGTGCTGTGCACGTCTTACTTAACGAGGCCGCCTTGAGACGAACTCGGCAATTCAAAGCTCTTTCCCTTTATATACCACCAGAGTACACGCTATAAAAACTTTGAGTAACGAATGTTGTTTTAAAAATCATAGACAGAGCGATAGGGAGGTACATCTCAGTAGTTTAATTTGAATCGTCACACTTTAGGACTTAAATTGTGGACTTAAAAAGTTTCTAGAACCACCTTGTACAGCATAATTAACAAATAGCTAGTAACACAGAAAATTGTGTCGTTACCTGATTGAACGGTCGCATCTTAGAATTTCACACAACGAAGGACAATAATAACTGAAATTGGTCAGTTTTATCTGAATGATCCTACTTTCAGATTTTATCAAATTCAGAATAAAATGTCCACTAGTTGGATTTGGAATTTTGCATTACATCTTACATATTTAAGCATCCATTTATTTAATGAATACGTGACCAAGTAAAGCACGTCACTTTGCGGGGGTGGAGATATGGAGCCGCCGTCTCCGCCATCATTACCGAAAACCGCAACTTCATCGAAAACACAACTTACGGCAACGCCGGTTGATTTAGGAGAATAATCGACAAATACTAAGGCAGCCGTGTTTCCGAAGTGTTTTTATGATAACTTGCGATCAGGTCCGATTTTTGCAACGCTGTTATATCCCTTATGTGGCCGCTGGCTAAAATTCCCGCGGGAATGTTAAACCAAGTGAAATGAATATAGAGCCTCATAGAAGGTTATAATCAATCTATCCTGCACTTTCACTGCCAATGTCAAGTTAACTTTCAATAAGGAAACAAGAAACAACAGGTGTCTCTTTTTTCCATATACTTGATTTGGCGTGCGAGTCTAAGAGGACTAAGAGTGCCTTGTTTGTTTCATAACTGATTGAAAAAGCTCATGACGTCACTAAGGCTGGATTGCGGTGGTTTGTAAAACTCAATACACAAATAGGTAAACGCCGCTAGACGACTGCCTACCCGCCGAAAAAGAACCCGAATTATTGGACCGTGTTCTGTTTCAACAGGTTTCAGCAAATGATTATTAATAACTGAAATATCTTTGTTTAGCTTGAAACAGGGGTTCCAGATCGCACGAAAACAAATATGGCTGTAAATCACTTGACCTGCGAAGATGACATTTCGTCATGTGTCAGCCTTGTCCAGCGGTTCCTTCCATGACCATCCGCCATTTTGAATACTGAGAAGGTCCTGGGGACAAGATTGCAAACACCCAGCGCGCAACGGAAAAATGTTTGTCACTGGAAATATTTCGCGCAATTGCTTGCATATTTCGCTGTATATCGCCTCGATTGTTCCTAAGAGAAGAGAGCCGGGGCGGCCGGCAAAATACCCGGCAAGAGAAAAGCCAGTTGACTGTGACTTGTTTCATCATGTCGCTGCACTGTACATGTTGATGCTGTTTCATCATGTTGCTGTACTACTTTTCACAAGATATCGTGAAACTACGATTCATTTGGTCCCTTAACCGTTTTAAATCTGAAATGATCCCCCGTGAAAATTTTACATTTAGGTTATCTGTCAAAAATGTGGAATATTATCTGATGCAGCTGCATGTCATATTAGCGCGAAGAAATCTCTTTAAATTGAGTAAGTACCGAATTAAAAATTTAAGGTTAAAGTCAAAGTTTTCCCAGTTTGCATCATACTCTGTACATAATTACTTTCTATATAATTGAACTTTTAATCTTAATCATACGACTGCTATAAAATTTGTAGCATCAAGCATCGTGTGGCAAGGTCTCAAGAGACATGCATTGGTGTGATGCAGCTAATTTTTGTACAATATTTAAACTATTATCGCTTTCACTCCCAGACTCAATTATGGAGACATGTAGTCACGATACGAACTACGGTAGCTCTAACGGTTGAGTCTGTGGACGAAATTCTGTGGTGTGACTATTCAAACGAAACCTCTTTGGCATTACTTTTGTATGGATTAACAATTTGTTTTTCAATATTTCACAAAATGAAATTTGGAATTTATCGTGAATTTTGGCACTCTTGGGCATCAAAGGGTAAAGAATCTAAATTAAAGGCAAATAAAAACGAGTTTCGTTTCCGAGTGTCCGTGATAATGATCAACAAATTATCATATCAAGAAGCGTTATTGCTTTCAAGTCACATTACCGAAAATGTCGAGAATGTCAGTCGTTTAATTTTAACTCCCCCAAATTAGCGTTTGTATTGTCCTTGAACGAAGTTAGCAATTTCCACTTTCTATCCGCCATTATCTTGAGTAGCGGGTCTGATGTACGTTTGGCCGGTTGAATAATTGCATACTGGTTAGAAGTCTCGGGGTGGGGAGGGGACTACGTGCTGCCCAAACGGGTGTGGGGATCCATTTTAGTCTGAAAATGGTATAGAATTTGCCAATTTAGGTCTGAAAATGCCGGGTTAGTGACTTGCCAGGATTGTAGAGGATCCGAGCCAGACGAGTTCCAACGTGTTTATCACATACATATGTATGAACTTAGTAACATCTTGTACCTGAACAAATCTGGTCGTGCCAGCTGAAATATTTTACAAACAAATATTATAAGTAAGTGTGTTATTGTCTTTTTTTGGCTGAAGCAGATCAGTCATGGATCCAGAGTACAAGCAACGGGATTCTCGTATACGGTGCTTGCCATTTATCCAGTTCCAACGCAGTGAACACAACTGAATGCAAAAACTGATATAAACATACTTTCCTGTGATTGGCTCCATAAGAAATTATTTTACATGCAATATTTGCTAACAGTTATGAAAAGAAATTTAAAACATATTATAATTCAACGAATACATGTAAATCTAAAATAAACTACGATAAAACGAAAGATACTAATAATAAAAGAAGACAACATAGCTGACGAGACACTGAACGTATAATTAACGTCTGTCAAATACTTGGACAAATACTTGGACAATTGCTGTATTGTATATTTCAACAGGTTTTTCTTACTAGGTCTTTCAATATCAAAGATAGCATTCCACAGTTTTTCTTAGAATATTAAAAGAAAAAAAAATGGTTTCTACTTATTTTTTTATGTAATACAAATACAATGTAGATGAATAATTGGTAAAATGGAAGGAGCATCCGTGTTGAAACTTACAAAAGATTAGAATTTAGCTCAATTTTGCGGTACATGTTGCCTACTGTCTTCATTGCTTATTTTAATTTATTTAAGGGCGAGATAATCACTATGATGGTTCCAGTTTAGGTAACTACGATATTTGACATTTGACATTTGATTTGCTTCTTTTGATTCATGAAAGACATATTATTGCACTGTTATCATGATTTTTGGTTGATTTTCTGGACAAAATTCATAAATGGCGGTCGAGTTATTGTTCTTTTATATTAATACTAATAAGCCTACCAGGCCTCGTTAGCATGTGCAAAATTCAAAATAAGTTTTGCTCTAAAATAAGGCTAGGTAGGTTAAATTGACATGAATATGAAAGAATAACAAATCGCTTTAACACTGTACATGACACAGAAGCTCGGTTTTATTAAGCTATGACTCCCACCTTCTTGATGATGCAAATCCATTTTCCTTCGTGACATGGCGGTCAGGGACAGAGTATAGACGGTATATATCATGGTGTACAGTTCTAAATTCTATTCTTAGTTGTAAAATCGCCACTGGAGAGCACCTAGCCTAGACGGCCCGATATCAAAGCTAAAAACAGAACAATTATATAAACTTTTTGTTAAAGATTGAGGTACCAACCTCAGAAAAACCTCCAAGCATTTATGGCCTAGTCGCGATTTTTTACAAACTTTGATATTGGCACGTGACCTATTGTATGGTTTGTAATTTGTTTCTCACGGTGGTGCAACTGGTGTCCTTTATTTTTATTTGTTTTCTTGCCATAAATTTGCCCAGCAAAGCAAGTCGAGGAAGTTTACTTTTTAATTTATAAAATGTCTGAACATTGATATCACGAGTGAAATTAACCGCATAAACGGTTTTTTCGGCGCATTGCGCTCCGTTGTCGCGGCTTCGCCGCTCAAACTCTGCGGTTTTCAATAATAAAAAAACCCCTCTGGCACCCAGGGTAGGTGGTCACCATCCAAAATGGTCCAACCGTGGAAACCCCGAGGCTCCGATTTAGCTAGTGCGCTGAGCTCTCTGAGTGAGCACAAAAGAACTTGACGGCGAAGATCAAAGGAAATGTGACATCTTTAGTTATCAACTTTTACCGCCTCTGGTTCTTGTTTGATGACGACTTTTATTTTTATGATACCATAAAATTGCTTAGCGCGTGTGCGCAAAAAATGCTTACCAATCAAAATATTTTGCCGTCTGGCCAATGGCTATCCTTAAGAGAAAAGAGGGACTGAAAGTATATCTAACACACCGCAAACACAGTTTTCATTCTCCACTGGGTTGCCAATTGCTGTATTCTTACAGGGTTGATTATTGTTGAAGAACATAAAGTGAAGTTATGTTCTTTTAGTTCCCTCGTTTTAAAACTGACACTTCACAATATGGTTGTTGTTTGATCTAACTTACACAAGTAGAAGTGATATTTCAATTGCATGTACGTGTCAGCGCGTTTTTGCCCATCCGTGAACCACAGACGGGAAAAAGCTCTTGATTCTGATATAACAAACCATACATTACTAAAAAGGAAAGGCTTTGGCCTTTCGTTTCTTAACCCACATGGAGGCGAATGTAAAAAAAAGAGGACTGTAAAAAAAAAAGGAATGTAAAAAAAAGGGACTGAAAGTATATCTAACACACCGCAAACACAGTTTTCATTCTCCACTGGGTTGCCAATTGCTGTATTCTTACAGGGTTGATTATTGTTGAAGAACATAAAGTGAAGTTATGTTCTTTTAGTTCCCTCGTTTTAAAACTGACACTTCACAATATGGTTGTTGTTTGATCTAACTTACACAAGTAGAAGTGATATTTCAATTGCATGTACGTGTCAGCGCGTTTTTGCCCATCCGTGAACCACAGACGGGAAAAAGCTCTTGATTCTGATATAACAAAACCATACATTACTAAAAAGGAAAGGCTTTGGTCTTTCGTTTCTTAACCCACATGGAGGCGAATGTAAAAAAAAGGGACTGAAAGTATATCTAACACACCGCAAACACAGTTTTCATTCTCCACTGGGTTGCCAATTGCTGTATTCTTACAGGGTTGATTATTGTTGAAGAACATAAAGTGAAGTTATGTTCTTTTAGTTCCCTCGCTTTAAAAATGACACTTCACAATATGTTTGTTGTTTGATCTAACTTACACAAGTAGAAGTGATATTTCAATTGCATGTACGTGTCAGCGCGTTTTTGCCCATCCGTGAACCACAGACGGGAAAAAGCTCTTGATTCTGATATAACAAACCATACATTACTAAAAAGGAAAGGCTTTGGCCTTTCGTTTTTTAACCCACATGGAGGCGAATGTATGAAAGTGCGGAAATTGAACAGGCGCGCACGTGCGACTCAGTTGATGTTTCGTTTTGTTACAGTGATGGGGGCGGTATGCACGAGTCGTATCTTAAATTGTCAGAAATTTTGAAAGAAACCCATAAAAGGTGCCAGAAGCTGTTTTGTGCGTATGGCTCAAATTAATTTTAACTTCTTTGAGTTACCAATTGTTTCTGAAAAGTTGTTCCTGTTTGTCAGCATATTTTTCTAGCTTAATATCCTAAGCGGTATCAGAATTTATTATATACATACTGAGATTTACACACCAGAAAACTATGGGATAAAAATCGTCCCTTCACGTATGGCAAGCCATCCTATTGGTCATACGATTTTCCTCACTAGTGAAGAATATCGTATGACCAATCAGAATCGCGATACGACATTTTTCACTAGTGACAAAAATCGTACGCGGGAATTCCCGCCATTTAGTGTGCCTTCGCCCTCCTTGAAGGCCTCGAAGAAATTCATTCATGGCGACAAAAGGGTTTAAAGTTCTATCACTTCAATGAAAAATGCGGATTTCTGCGGACCTAAAGAAAAGAACTTTAACAGATTTTGCTGAAAGGGAAAATATACGTTTAACAGGAGAAAGAATAAGGCTAAATGAAGCTAAAAAAAGCAATTAAATCGCCAAACGTGCAAACAAGTTTAAACTCTCGCCATTTGTTGTTGTTATCAAAGCGGCAAAAACTTTAAAACACAGGTACGCAAACTTGCTTTGTTTTTGTCGTAAAGTGTCTTATTATGTATAGTCTTGTTATAGTTTTGGAAAAAATTATTGTCGTGGTTATTTTTGTTAGATGTGTGAATTCGGTGAATTTTTCCACTTGAAAGTTGAGTCTGGCAATAAACCAAGAACCCTTCTACTGAAGTGTTGATAATTTAATCGTTTCGTCTTGTTCTTCTGTTGTGTAAATCTCAGTATGCATATAACAAACAAGTTACTTCACGGTTCGTTTGCATGTACGATTTTTATTCACTCGTTGGAAAGAATCACAAACTCACTCGCTCGCAAAGCCTCGCTCGTTCGTTTGTGATTCTTCCCAACTCGTGAATAAAAATCGTACGCGCTCACCAACCGTGAAGTAACCTCTATATCCCTGACAGTGGTCATTTTCGATTCAAACACCCTTAGTGGTACCACTCCACGAATTTTAGAGGGGCGGTTCTCTGGAATAGTCTATCAAATACTATTAAAGGACAGGCAAGCCTGAAATCGTTTATATCATATTTGGAATTTAGTATAATTGTAATGACCATATTTATTTAATATTGTATTTTTCATTGCATGGAAGAGCATTTTTATGAATGGGATTCCGTGACTAAATAAAGTGATTGATGATTGATGATCACCCCCGTTGCCCCCCCCCCCCCCCCCCCCCCTTCCTCCCCCTCCCCTTTTGATTGAAGCTTGCAAGTGCATCATCATGATCATCATCAACTTTTTTTAAAACCACGGTAATTACATCAGGCATTAACAATTTAATGTAAAACTACAACTTAATACGAAACTATGTATGAATTAATCTTCTATAATTTAAAAATATAGCTAACTATAAAAGGAAAGTAAACTTAAATAAAGTCTGTTTTACATAAATGCCGTGTCGGAAGTAATTAAGAATCGTCGGAAATTAGTCAGAGATGTTGCTTGCCTAGCAGCTGAAAGTAGACGGTTCCAGAGGACTGCATCACTATAGGCAAAGCTAATAGGGTTAATACCCTAAAAGGTATCTGAATAACTCTGAAAGTGGTTATTTTCGATTCAAACACCCCTAGTGGTACCACATCACAAATTTTAGCCCCTAAAAGGTACGATGATCACCCCCGTCACACCCCCCCCCCCCCCCCCCCTCCCTGTACGTCCGAGGGTTAATACCCTAAAAGGTATCTGAATAACTCTGACAGTGGTCTTTTTCGATTCAGACACCCTTAGCGGTACCATGCCACGAATTTTAACTCCTACAAGGTACAATGATTACCCCCCTCCCCCCCCCCCCCCCCACCCCTTGTACGTCCGAGGGTAAAATTAATACCCTGAAAGGTATCAGAATGCCTCTAACAGTAGTCATTTTCGATTCAAACACACTTAGTGATACCAAGCCACGAATTTTAACTCCTAAAAGGTAGGACTGATCTCTCCGGTCACTTTTAAATGGGAGTTCACCCCCCTGCCCCTTGGGGCTTTTCATCTTTTCACGGCAGTAATTACTGTCTTGGATTGAGAATATAGACAAGGCTTGGGACGAGCTGGTAAAAAATACCTTCGAGATGTTGCACAAAAAGACACACGAATGAATTTTGAAATTTTGAAATGTTCTACGTCTTTAGGTATTAGCCTTGCTTTGTACTGTGATGCGATTTTATCTCTATTTCTAGTATATTTTTGGCTGACTAAATCTTCTCCAGCAGCATTTTCTTTCGCGGTCCTTTGTTTCTTATTTATTTGAAATAGTCACAGCACTGTCCAGTTCTCCTCCACGAAAAAGAATCATCAGACTCTCACGGTACTGCAGTCTATTTTCCATAAGAATCATGTCTTGAATCCAGTAAAAAATATGCTCAAAAACGCCGTTCTAAGACAACCAATTGCTGTTATACAAAATTTAAACTATTTATTAATGAATTTGAAAGGCAAATTAGTCAAGTTTCAGTTTCCGAGTGCCCCCGATAACAATCAATAAATCGTATCAAGAAGCGTTATAATTGCTTTACGGTCATGGAACCGAAAATGTTAAGAATGTCAGTCAGTCCTTTGTCGTCTATAACTGCCCTTAGAACGAACCCACGTGTCACTTGAAAATGAATACAAGTGTTGCAAAGCAGCCATTTTCGGTTACTGTTCAACAGATGTCAATGTCGAAAACAAATTTAATATTAACTAATAGGTAAAGAAAGAAATAATTAAAATACAAGAAATAAAATGAAAATAAACCAACCACTAAAAGTCAGTACAATTAACGTATGTAAGTCTGTCAAATGAAACCATGGATTATTCAATATTATAGCAATCTTCTTCAAATATTTTAAAAGGTAGCGTCTCGGTATTGCAGATATTTAAACTGGTTTTTCATAAATTTATTAATATCAGTTGGAATAGCATGCGTTGCACAGTTTTGCTTCAGATCTTAAAAACGAGTTTCTTCCGTACAGAAGTAACGTAGGGGTAGAATAATATTTTAAAGGAGTGGCTATGTTGCAACGAATTATCTCAATTTAGCTCAATTGTTAATTATGCCTACTGTCTTATTTATTTTGGGGGCTATATATACTATGAATGTTATGTTTCTAATCGAGTAAATAGCTTTTAATCGGTATTCCAAGATATATGACATATCCTCTGAATCAAGAAAGATAAATCATAAATTTTAGTTATAAAGAAGTTAATTCTTCTGAATAAAATTCATGTCACACATCGTAGTTATAGCATAGTTAAAATAAAAGCATTATAACACTGAAGAGCACCGTAGACGGCCCAATATTAACGCACGTGTTGACCTTCGACGTACAAACCTTAAGAGCTCTATTACATGCATGAATACATGGACTTGTCACGAATGTTTTAGTAATTAAGAAACACTAAATTTTAAACCTAACTCTGATGCACCATGGCATAATTCGTTTCTTCTCTCTCGGTGGTGAGACCGGTGTCCTTTATTTTCCTTGTTATTTCCTTCTTGTGGATAATGGCGAAGGGCGTGTTCTTTATAAGGTGAGATCTGATCATGAATATCGCAGGCATTTTTTTCATTATTTTAAATTAAGATAAAAATAGTACGTTTCAAATGCATAGAGGATAAAGATGTAGAGTGTATAAAAAAATTAATTTATCATTATGTCGAAATCGCATAGCCACTTGTCAGAATTTAGATGAGAGCGCACAAACGTTCACGAAATCGCATGATAAGCTGCAAGTCAGCAGAAAACGGAAACATAATCTATTGTAAACTCTTAGAGGTTCTGGCGCTCCTTTATCCCTGTCTATCCTTTATCTTTGAGTGATAAAGAACGTGCGAAAAGAAAAGAGAAAAAGAAGGAAGTTTAACAGAACATTTAGTAAACTTTCAGCGTTTTTATACTGACATTTTAGTATGGTTGTTGTTTGATTTCACCGAGATAAGAGGAAGTTGAATATTTCCGTTGTTAGCGCTTTCAGCAATGCATCACAGACGGGAAAGCGCAGTGGATTGATATTATGGATCTCGATATATTACTGACAAGGAAAACCTTTCATTGACTTGTGGTTTAAAACAAGGAGCCCAATTTATGACAGTGCGGAAGTTGAATGGTCGCGTACGTGCAAATAGCATCGAAGCGTTGCTTTTTCGGTTAACAGTTACGTTCGAAACTTTGCGTGGTGACCTCTGAGTTAAAATTCTATCTATCGGATCTTTGACGGTTATGTATACCTGCCAAGTCTCACGCCTTAGGCGTGAGTCTCACGCCTGCGAGTCCAAAACTCCGATCTCACGCCTAATCACGCCTATGGAGCAATTTCTCACGCCTGACTTACAGATTTGAGCTATCAGCCTTAACTGATCGCATGATCCAATTAAAAATATAGTTACGTTAAGTTCATAAAAATAGCACTTTTTTGTAGGTTTTTATCGTTCTGAACACTGGCCATCCGCGGTCAAAGATAACGAATACTAGTTTCTGTGCACTGGAAGAGTATTTGTTAACAAAACTGGACCATTATTTTAAGGTTTCCATTGAAACAAATATGTTTTTTTTTTTGGTCTTTCAAAATGATACTAAAAATAGGTGACATAGCCCCTTTGAAAACAGAACTCAGCGCAGAATGAAAGTGATAAACTTGTCGCAATCATGTATATTTTCATGGAGCGTCTGAGCGTTTCCAGTTGTGATCTGCAAAGCTCGAGATGGACGCGCAAAGCGGCGATCACGCGACTGCTTCATTCATCAGCGTTTGCTTTGCTGCCTTCCTCGATGGACTCGCGTAAAAATACGGATACACCCGGGGGAGACTCCCATATAAAAATAACGGGGGGGGGGGGGGTGCACGTCGTACCTTTTAGGAAACACAATTTGTATATTGGTACCGCTTATGGTGCTAAAATCTCAAATGACTACCGTTAGAATCATCGCGGTACCTTTTAGGGTATGAAGCCGAAAGATATGACAGAATATGAGCATGTCTTGTTGATTGATGCCTCGTAGGAGTGAAGATAATAATAATAATAATAAATTTATATAGCGCTAATACTATAAAATAATATTCAAAAGCGCTTAACAATAAGAGAAAAGTTAAAATAAGATTAAAAATTAAATATTCAAACCATTGTTCACTGAATTTGAGCCACGCCCACAAAAACAGATCCTGGTACCTTTGGGGTGTTTTACGACAATTTCCGATAAGAATCCCCGTCATTTTTAAATGAAAGTTTTCGGTTACTGTTCAACAGATGTCAATGTCGAAAACCTGGTATAGAAAGAAATAATTAAAATACAACGAAAAAAATGAAAATAAACCAACCTCGACTAAACACTAAAAGTCAGTACAATTAATGTATGCAAGTCTGTCAAATCAGACCATGGATTATTCAATATTATAGCAATCTTCTTCAAATATTTTAAAAGGTAGCGTTTCGTATTGCAGATATTTAAACTGGTTTTTCATAAATTTATTAATATCAGTTTATTAATATCAGTTGCACAGTTTTGCTTCACTGGGATCTTAAAAACGAGTTTCTTCCATACAGAAGTAACGTAGGGGTAGAATAATATTTTAAAGGAGTGGCTCTGTTGCAACAAATTATCTCAATTTAGCTCAATTGTTAATTATGCCTACTGTCTTATTTATTTTGGGGGCTATATATACTATGAATGTTATTTTTCTAATCGAGTAAATAGCTTTTAATCGGTATTCCCAGATATATGACAAATCTTCTGAATCAAGAAAGATAAATCATAAATTTTAGTTATAAAGAAGTTAATTCTTCTGAATAAAATTCATGTCACACATCGTAGTTATAGTATAGTTAAAATAAAAGCATTATAACACTGAAGAGCAACGTAGACGGCCCAATATTAACGCTAGTGTTGACCTTCGACGTACAAACATTAAGAGCTCTACTACATGCATGAATGCATGGACTTGTCACGAATGTTTTAGTAATTAAGAAACACTAAATTTTGGACCTAACTCTGATGCACCATGGCATAATTCGTTTCTTCTCTCTCGGTGGTGAGACCGGAGTCCTTTATTTTCCTTGTTATTTCCTTCTTGTGGATACGTGGCGAAGGGCGTGTCCTTATGGCGAGATCTGATCATGAATATCGCAGGCATTTTTTTCATTATTTTATATTAAGATAAAAATAGTACGTTTCAAATAGTTTACATAGAGGATAAAGATGTAGAGTGTATAAAAAAAATAATTTATCGTTATGTCGAAATCGCATAGCCACCATTTATTATTTAATGGACCAGTTATGAATTTGGATGAGAGCGTACAAACGTTCACGAATATCTGATCATGAATATCGCAGGCATTTTTTTCATTATTTTAAATTAAGATAAAAATAGTACGTTTCAAATGCATAGGGGATAAAGATGTAGAGTGTATAAAAAATAATTTATCGTTATGTCGAAATCGCATAGCCACCATTTATTATTTAATGGACCAGTTATGAATTTGGATGAGAGCGCACAAACGTTCACGAAATCGCATGATAAGCTGCAAGTCAGCAGAAAACGGAAACATAATCTATTTTAAACTCTTGGCGGCTCTGACGCTCCTTTATCCCTGAGTGATAAAGAACGTGCGAA
>JAJGOT010000099.1:1115000-1125000 GCA_022457155.1 Cladopsammia gracilis
ACAATCTGTAAAATTAACCCTATTTTTGAGTTCCTGAGCCTGGGGTGGGGGGTGGGGGGGTGGGGGGGGGGGGGGGGAGCTATTAAGACATGACAATGAACCTAGAGGGTGCATAGAAGGAATCAGAGAATTAACTCTGTGTGTAAATTATAGTGCTAAAGTCAACCCATAAATTTCCCTGTACTGAGCGTTAGCCCTAGTAATTCCTTACTGGGGCTAACGCTCAGTATGTACATAAAAATTTATGGGTTGACTTTAGCACTATAATTTACACACAGTTAATTCTCTGATTCATTGTTTGTATCACCAGTGCTACGTGACTTAACATTTAGAGGGTACATAGTACGCCCAAAAGTATCTCCTTTGCGGTCCGCACAATGGAAATGTGACGTCATTCGAATTCAAGTTAAGTCATGGGCAGTGCGCGCGTACGGCATTTACGCACGAGTTGGTGATGTATCAGAAATCGAACGAGTGAGCGCAGCGAACGAGTGAGATTTCTGATACAAACCAACGAGTGCATAAATGCCGTACAAAGCACTGCCCATGCTGTAATTTGTTTATTTTATACATACTGAGATTTTATGCCAAGGTAAGTTTTATTTATTTTTGTCTCGGAAATAACTTAAACAGCTCTGGAATAAATTTCTTTGACCGGCAGAGTCTCAAACAATCAAGTAGTGAGAAAACAATAATTAAAAATTGTACAGAATCGATCGGAAATCATAAAGAATGTTCACCTCCTCGTCGCTTAAAGCTTCGGCTGCATTTGGTTTGTTTCCTTTGCCTTTTTTTTCAGTTGTTTGCTTCGAGCTTCCAGCCATTTTCTTGCTTGTTCAAACGTTTTGTCTTCAATAATGCTCACAGGGTATTTACATTTTGTACTTTTTTTCAAATCCCGGTTGAAACTCGAAATAATTCCTCGAATTGAAGGCTCGTAGTCTGCGCCGTCTTTTCTTTTAACACTTAAAATAAATTCGCACACGTAAGCTTACTTGTTGAGTTCTTCTGGTTGAATTTCTTGTTGTTGTTGTTTCGCTCGTCTCTTTTAAGAATACGGTTAGTAGATTAACATCTCTTTGCGTTTTCGCTCGGGTGTTTTTGTTTTCCTGCTCTTGAATGTATTCTTCAATTGGTTTTTCAAAGGACATAAATCCGAAACTTTCAGTCATCTTTTGAGTTTTGAATAAAGAATTAAAAGTTGAAGCAAACATTTTTGTGAATGAAAAGGCTAACGCCAGCGACGTCGACAGTGGAAGCGCCTTTGAAAATAGTGATATGTTTTGACAGGTGCTTTGTGATTGGACGAAACACTTTTCTCACGTGTGAGAAAGTCGTTTCGCCATTCTGATTGGCTGCGAAAATGCCCGAACGGGGTTTTCACGCGCGAAATTCTATCAGAAAATCTCAGTATGTATAAAATAATAATTATTAATCTACTAGAATGCTAAAAATATTCATAATTACAATCCATAAAATATCGTAAAAGTGTAATAATAATAATAATAATAATAATAATAATAATAGGCTCTATTCTGTTCAACTGACAAGTTGCAACTTGTTGAACGTCGTCAGTCAATCGCTTTAAAATGTTGGATGTGTTTTCTACTCATTCAACCGAAGTTGCAACATCGTTCAACATTTGTTGATCAACAAATGCTGAAATCTGAAACAGCGTGACGAATGGCGTAACACATTTAAAACTTTTATAAATCGGAAGCAAAGCATCGTTAAAACCTGAAACTTTTTGTGAAAGATTATAACACTGGTATTCACATACCATGTGGGAAACAGCTTTGTAGGACGAATTTTTATGACGTCATGTGAAAACCAAGAATTGCACATGCGCTCTCGTCCATCATTCAGTGTAACGGGCTTATACATGATCATTCGCTCCCGCAACTTTCGTGCGCTCTTAATCATCAACTCTTCCTTACACCAACAACGTTAAGCGCTCTTGTCTATAGCAACATTCGTACGTTATCACAAACGTTCATGCGCGTTCAGATCAACTTTCCTCTCTTGTAAACCTTCATCCGAGTGCCCTCTAATCAGCACTTACTTGCCCAGTATCGCAAACCCCAGTAAGCTCTCGTCAACTCTCATGCAGCAGCATTCGCTCTTGTTACCTCTCATTCAACATTCGTTCTCGTCAAGCTCTGTACTTTTATTAATTCACAAGTGCTCATATTACTGAACATCTATTCTTACTCGTCAACTCTCGAATGAGGTCAAAGATACTTGTGGTGCAACTATATTAGTGCGCTCTCATAACTTCCGATGAACGTCCACTCAACTTTCGTGCGCTCTTATGAAATCTCGTGCGCTTTCATTCATCTGTCTTAATCGCTATTGTTAAGCCTCGTAAGCTGACGTCAATATCTTGATCTAGTGAACATTCGTTCCCTTCTTTGCTCATCGTAAGCTGTCTATTTTTGGGTGGGGTGTGCCGCTGGGGCTCTGAGACCCTTAACCTATACTAGACCATTTCATTTGCATTTTGCCACCCTATTCTAGACTAAACACCGAAAAACCCTACCCTATCCTAGACCTATTCCATACTCGCTATTTTCCAGAAACTCGTTCACTATCAGTAATTAGTTAACAGGGGTCAGTAAAAATGCCGTACTGCCCGCCGTTTGCCAGTAAACCTTGTCTAGACTAAATTCTTCACGCAACTGATCAGTTTCGCTTAAAATGATACCCTATTCTAGACCAAAAATCTCTGATTACCATACCCTATCCTAGACTAAACTGCCTGAAAACCATACTCTTCACAGTGGCACATACCTATATAGCTCATATATGGGAGTACCCGCCCCCCCCCCCCCCCCCCCTCCCGGGGGTACACTATCGTCAGCTTTCGCCATCTCTCATTTGCTTTCATCAACCTTCGGAGACCATCGTCAACTATCATGCGCTCTCGTAATTTCTCATTCGCTCTCGTCAACCTCGGTACGATCCTATGCGCTCTCGGCAACGCATTACTGTTTCGTCAACCCTCGTGCACTCTAAATCTAGTCATCTCTGGTACGCTTTTGTCGACTATTTTCCACTCTGTCAAGTCATCAAATATATGCACTCTCGCCAACCCTAATACACCACCTTCAATTCTTGAATTAATTAAAAACTTGTAAACTGTACCAATCCTGTAACTACGACCAGTATAGTGTAATCTCTTTCTACTTTTTTTACTGTTTTTAATTTATTATTTTAATCTACTATTTATTGTAATCTGAACTGCTGTAACCTGAACCCTCGTAATAAGCCCAACTTAAACATACCTACCCGCCTCGCCTAGTTTTTCAACTATTTGTGGGTAGGTACTTTTCAAATCGTTAATATTTGTTATTTAATACAGTGTTGTTGTTGTTGCTGTCCTTTAAATGGCGCCGACACCCGGGCGCCGACAATTTTTTAAACGCTTAGAATTTTTTTGGTAAACTTTCAAAACGTTTGGTAAATTGACAGTGTATTGACAATGCATTACACTTTAAACAGTGAAAATGACAACCTTAACTTTTAAGTCCTTTGCTTAACTTTTGCAAATTTCTCTCGTTTGACCATGGTTAACCCCCACCCATAAATATACAAGGTACCCCCTCCAAGAGTGCTAGCATTTTAAAGTTCATTTTATCCTATATGCCAAGTAGTTGAACGTGAAGTGGAGTACAATTAGGTTCATTCTTTTCGCCTTTAATTTATTTTGTATATGTACAATATAGTTACCATAAATGATTATCATTCATAGCTCGCAATCGTGCTCATCTGTTTCTATGCTAGGTCCTGCGATCGATCTGCAAACAGTTTTATGAAAGTTAACCTGTGTGATTTTGTGTAAATTTTATGTAAAACGAAATTTAACCCACTCAACATTCAAATAGGAAAAAATTGAAATTAATTTTTTTTATTTTTCAAAAGACTGAAGTTCAAACAGCACTACAAGAAAGAATTGCTAAACAATTTCATCCACAGATTCAAAATTTAGCACCAATGTTTAAATTTGATTCCAGGTTTACATTTAGAAGGCAGTTTGAGGTCAATAACAGCTGCAGTAATCTATACCGAGTGTGGATTCACTTTTTCCAATTTTTGTTAAGAAAAACCAAACAGAAGAAAGAAAAAAGCCTGCAGATTAATGTACAAGAAACAGCACTTTGTAGAAACTGAGTAAACTGAACTAAAATAACACAAGAAAATTGTTTTAGTATAAAATTACTTAGCAATTCAAATATGGTTTTAGTTACAATTTCCATATATGCAGTAAAACAACCATTAATTGTCATTTAAAGTTGTCTGTCTTGCAAGTCTACAAAGATGTAATATTAACACTTTCAATGCATGTGTTCTATACCCCAGAGTAACATGTGATTTCATAAAAAAAAATCCAAAATATATTTTTTTTAAATATTGAAGATCATGGCTAAACAGTTTCATGCACCGAAGCAAAATTTAGCACCAGTGTAAAATTATTCAAGGTTTGCCTTTAGAAGGCTGAAGTTTATAATTAACTATGGTAATGGCAATTTATACACAGCATAGCGGTTAAGTTTTACTTAAATCAAATTTTACCGGTGCGGTTTATTTTACAAAAAAGGCAGGAGCTGTATGTACATGAAAAACCACTTTGTGGAAACCAAACGTTAGACTAACTGAAATGTCACCATATTATTTTGGTATAAGATTACTTATCATGAAAAATAGCTATAGCTGAACAAACGTGACACTGAAATTTACCGTTGATACAGCCAGCCAGCTAATTTATTCACAACCGTGAATATTTGCTTTGTTCAAATATTATTTCTGGGTTGAAAATGCGATGTAATAAACTATGTTTCCTTTTGAAGGCTATTCTAAATCTTTTTGTTAGCAATTTTATCCACAAATTAATTTTCCGTATGTGACAAAGATGGCACAAAAATAAACGTGCAATTGTTTTGTCTCAGGCCGCCAGACAAGCGCAAACGTAGCGAGTCAAATTGCGCAATACATTGTGTGTCACAAGAACGGTATCAAACTTCAACAACAATAAACAACGCCGGGGCAAAACTTTAAGTCAGTCTCTCAGCTTTTGATGATATTTATAACCAGATATTCTACAGTCACAATTATCTTTCACTGACTCTCTATCAATTTGTCTCTAACTGCGTTCTTGCGTGATCAATTTCGACCTGTCAGCGTGGACGAACAACATGTGTTTCCATCATGGTGTTCTTGAAAGCGCTGTATCCTCTCTAGCGCCGGCATTCTCTTCTATTTCTACGAACGTAGTTTGAACCTCCGACTTACTATTGTCGCCGTTTTCCTCGTGATCGTTCAGACTCGGTCCTAAATCGCCCAGGTCAACAAACATGGTGTCATTTTGTAACTCGCTTTCCGCTGGTTCGTCGTATTTCTTACATGTTACGCCGCATGCATCACAGAAATTTGCGATCACACACAAAAGAAACCCGCTGAAGAACGACACCATTCCACACGTGAGAACAACTGGTCTGGAAGACTCCACTTTTTTGGACCAAACGAGCCCCAGCAACACGCACCCCACGAAAATAAGAACGAACGGCAAGAGGCATATCATACAAAGCTGGTTCGATGTCTTCCACCGTAGGATGTCTTTCCATGTTGACCCCGAAGTGCTGCTAGCAGAGCGCGAATCGTCGTTGTAACTTACATATATTTCCCCCGGCATTGTCTTTTCTGTATTTTGTTAAACCGACGCCTCGCATACATCAGGTTATCCGCGTAGCTGATCGATTCTTCCTTCAACGAGTGCGCCGTGCAACAAGCACGTGTTTCTTTGTAAAATGACGATCGAGATGCTTGCCCGAAGCAATGTTTACAGTGTCGAATCCACACCAGCGGAAACGCATAACGCAATGTTCAATCTCCGTGAGGTATTGTCCAACGATGCGTGACGTCACTTGTCATGTTAATTTTAATAGTGGTAATGCCATTAATAACAAAGAATAAGTCTTAAATGATGACAGTTTGAAGAGTATTTCAGACCGTTGGTCACGGAATAATTTAAAAACGTATTTATTTTAGTGGTCGAAGTTATCTGCTTTTTCGAGAGCAATATGTTTTGACACCGATTTTACGGGAGATAAATTGCGTGTTAACGGGTATTTTTGTGTTGTCAAACCCTTTGAATAGGACTCATTATAACCTGTATTGTTTATTTCACTCAAGGATTAACATACCTTGCGTTATCTTTTTTTGGAACGTGCAGCTACAGCCGAAGATATTGAATAACAAGGCACGCTTTAGGTTAGAAACGATCATGCATTCCTTCATATGTTAAAATCTATATCTACGGAAAGGAAGAGTATAATTCTACTGACTATCTTGCCCATTTGCCTTATGGGGGACTAATTATACTCTTCCGGTATTCTGTCGTTTCGGCGTTAGGCAAGTCGCCACGGATGACCCCCGAGCACAAGCCCGTCACCCCACTTAAGGAATCCTTCCGGCCCGAACGTGTTCCGGTTACATAAACCCCTTCCTTTCCAGTTGTAACAGCCCCCCCCCCCCCCCCCGGCCAGGATAAGTGGCAAACATTAGAGTTCTGAGGAGGTTGGGGGGGGGGGGGGTGGTAATCTCGTCTGCCTCCGAAAATGGAAACTGTTCCCTTTAGCTGTATCGCTGCAGGATTAACAAAACCTCGAGTCGGGCTTTGTTGCAGGATATTTTTTCCATGAAAGTTGGCTTATAGGATTTTTTTTTAATTCAGCCAACCCCGGCTTCCCCCCTGCCTACCAGAAATCTAAGGGTTCGCCCCTAAGGCAAGGACGGTATGTGTTACCGGCAAGGCGGAAGCAGAACCAAGGGGTTCTCTCTTTAATCTCGCCGCACTTGACCATAGCTTTGTGTTGTACTAAAATAGCCTCAACTAGACCCCCATGGCCCTACAAAAACACCTGTCCCCCGGTTTGAAATTGTTAAGAACAAGAGAAGGTCGAGCAAGCTAGGAATCGTGCTGAGCCAAGTTCGAACGTGACAAAGGACGAAGTTTTCTAATGCCAGGGGCAGATTTTGTATTGATATGATGAAAAATATTGTCAAGCTATTTAAATAACGAGCGCAAGGTCACGATATATATGCATGACTGGCCTGATTATTGGCTACCTAGAACACGGAACGCGACAAAATGAGAATTAGCTTGCTTGGCTTACACATTGTAGCATGCATGAACAAATGAATTGGTTGATAGGAATTTTCAGCACTGGAAAGTTGCTGACTGTAAACACTTCCTTTCTACGTACGTTTCCAACCCTTCATTAAAACCATCAAATAGCCTCAAGAGCCGCTTAAAACTGGACAAGTGACAACAAATGACAACCCCTGGAGCACTAAGAAAGTGCGCGCTGGCTCTAATAATTACCAGTTTGTCTGTAGAGTGCACTAATGCGGCCAACCAGTAAAATGGGTACCAATTAGTTAATCGGGTGGAGATAAATGAGCACTTAAACTCTCAGAACGAGAATTGTTCTGTTTGTAAATAAAGAACATCTTTTGACAAGTTAATATTTTGTTTTCCAACATGCGTTTTATTGTCATGTTTGTCACTGCAGTTTGTGTGCTATTTCTTATTAAGCTACGATGGCCAAGGAGAATTAATTTTAACATCTTTTGATAATCGGGAGTACTAAAGCGCCCTTTTCGGTGAATTCATTTTCGTTGTTACGTCCCTACATGAGCGTCTGATCGGTTTTATTTGTTGTTTTTTAAACAAAGTAGAATAATCCCACTACACGGTTTACTCCGGTGAGAAAAAAAAAATTGCTCGGTTTTACGTGCGTGCACGCAGGAAACGGATGTATAATTTACGTTGGATGATGGAACAGAATATTAATATCAGTTATAAATAACCGGGTTCAAGGTTATTAAATTGAGGACAAATTATTTTTGTAATAATAAACATGAAAAAATTACTCGATTCTGATTGGCTAAGAGCAGTGCATTTCAAGTGTAACACCAGTGCAAAAAGTGTAACACCGGTGCAAATTACAAAAATGTTTTGCAAAAACAAAAAAATTCCAAAAAAAAATGGATGCGATTTTTTTCATGTATAATTATTAATAAGTAAAGCGGCTCGTGCAATTTGAGCTTTTTGAAAAACTCACTCGTGCAAATTAATCCCAAATTGAACTCGAAACCGTATAATTACCTATACTAAAAGACGCTAAACTGAATAAATCAAAACCTTTTTTCTGCCATTAATGCACTTCTCAGTGTTAGGCCCGAGGTGTGAATTGGAGTTTGATTGACATGGCCTCCCCGATGATGGAGATTTTCAGAGTACATGCCTGAAAATATTTTTCATGGAATCGATAGAATTAGAAAACTTGGCCCTTTAGTGGAGATATTTCATCGTGGTTTGTCAACAAACTAATTAGATGTTAGTAAGGATTGATGCATAAAGTAGTATGCTACTTTATTATATGGCTGAACTGGTCCGTGATGAAAAGGAGCATTGTGATTGGTTCCCTGCGAGCGGTCCGAATTTTTGCTCACGGACATTGCCGAATTTCATATCGTGAGGAACTGGGGCGAGTTTGGTGCCTGCCGGACATTTGCACGGCTGAGCAGCCGAAAGAGCAGCCGCGTTTTATTTACAGCGAGCATAGAGACTCTCAAGTATTGAGCTTTGAAAGTCAAGCCTTGAGCTTTGAAATTAACGTATAGCTTTTGAAACTCATCACTAGAACTTTTGAAACTCATCGAGAATGGACGAGGATAAAAAACACACAGAGTGGGTGACAGAAGATCTCGCAAAGTGGAGCGCTGATGAGCTAAAATCGCTTCTTACGAAGCTCAAATTGAAGGCTTCGGGAACAAAGCACGAGCTTGTTCATCGACTACTGCCATTTCAAAAGGATGACGGTTTGCTTGAGAAACACGTCAAGGAAATTAATAAGAGTTTCAAGTTCAAGAAGAGTATGGGTAAAACAATAATACCACCACCTTCTGCTGAGTGGAACGCAGACAGCTCTTTTTACCCGAAGGTAACGGCGGAGACTATTTCCCATTACGTAGCATTTAAACGACAGGGGCGCAAAGGTCAGTACCTAAAAGCCAAGAGAATGCTTTTTTCAAGGAAAATAAAAACGGTTAAAGTAATTAAAATTGAGGACAACAGTACATCTGTCTTTGTCAAGGCGTTTGTTGTGAAAAGCTATAGACAGGAAGTCACTCGTCCAGCTACTATTTTGTTCGAAAACAATGCACCTATTAAAGGTCACTGCACGTGTGCAATTGGAAGATGTGGAGTTTGCTGCCATATAATCACTCTGAATTTATGAGGTTCCGAGGAATTCACTTCAACATTCAACTGATGCAAATTGTTCTTCAAATGACAACCGTTTTTAAGTGAATCTCCCCACATCTGTGATCGTTCCTCGTTTACCATAGTTGTAAGGCTTGTGTAAGCTTACATGTTTCTACTGTGGGGATAAAATACAAATTATGATCACCTTGGGGATTTATAAATAAAAATAGCCCAGAGAACAAAATTAATCTAAATGGAGTCTGTTGCACTTTTATAGTTGTTTTTAATTTTATTGATATTACAATGTAGTCACTTGGGGTTATAGGCAATGGCATTTCAACTGCTTAATGTTTGCTAGTCAATTTTATGAGGTTGCATAATAACATGTCTTGAAAGCTGTGATTCAATGGTGGATTTAATGAGATCAAATGTTATTGGCTGGGAGGGGGGGAGTTGACCTATGTGCAGTTATGTCCAGGATTGCAGATAATTAGATGCATGACAAATTTAATAAGCGTCACAAAGTGTCCTCTTGCTCTTCTACTCACTTCAACATCACTTTTTTTTTTAAAAAATACAGACAAAAAACGTCACGAAGTGTCCCCTAAATTCTGCTCTTTAAGTAAAGATAAACACGTGCGTTTACCCTAACCAAAAAATAATACTAACACCAATGCTTACCTTACATTTCAAAAAAGATGGTAAACACTTAGACTTAATGGGACACTTCGT
>JAJGOT010000099.1:1130000-1145000 GCA_022457155.1 Cladopsammia gracilis
CTATAACTGTTACACTATCTCTATTACTGATTCCTACTTCGACTGGCTTCTACTTTTCCTACTTCGGTACTTTACTACTATGCTACTTCGATCGCGTAAATTTACAATCGTGACTGAGGTCAGAATCTCGCTAGCGCTCTTGCAGGCTATGTATGCATCCTTGGCGAGACCCATGGGCAGAGAGTCAGGAGAGAACGAAAGGGCGAGGAACCTCTCCCTCACCCCGACTAACTGTCGCTGGGTCTCCGAGGATGGTGTTGTTAATTGACGGGCGTAAGCCCAAATGTGATAAGTGACGGACCATTATTTTTCTGGAGGGGAGGGGGGGGGGGACGGACGGGGGGGACGGACGGGGGGACGGACGGGGGAAGGGGAATGAGACATTTTCCTCTGCAAACAATTTTTTTAAATTTATTTTTTATACGCCTCTGCAATCTTTTTTTTTCCAAAACACTAGCCTTCCTGTAAGCAGTTGTTTTTGTTTTGTTTTGTTTTGTTTTGTTTTTTTTTCATTCAGTTTACAGCGCTATCTTCTCTGGTGCTAAGCATATCGTCTGTATCATGTTTGCAAACAATTTATTGTGTCTTTTCAGGCCCTGTAAACATATTTTTCAATACTTCTCATCCCCCCTCCAGAAAAATAATGGTCCGTCCCTAAAGCATCAAATTTCTCCTTGTAGTATCAATGCGAAATCAACCAGAGCCGGTAATGAGAGGAAAGGATATGATCAACCAGGATGAATTCTCTTGAATTGATTTTTAACAACTTCTCCCCACTTCTGGCATAAGAAAAATATGGGAACGAGAAAGGAGAATTTGTATTTTGACGTGACGTGGGTCCCACTGAGAGCAACAGCTGTGTCGTCACCTCGTTCATGTTTCTTCATGGTCAGATGTGCCTGTTCATTCCCTGAGAGTTTCGCCGTCAAACTGGTTCTTCATTCCTAATGCGACCTAAAAGTCAATAACATGTTATATGAATGTCTAGCTTTGGACTCTCTTTGGTGGTTAAAGTAATGTTGTATACAAGATGATTATGAACAAAAGCTTGCGGCTTCCAAGAGCTGTAATTAAATAAATAGGTTTTTAATCACTCCTTTTGTTGGTTGCGTATACGAGCTGTCTGTTTCTCTGTCAGAATACTATGAGGGATGGAATGGGATGAATTTCACGCAGTAGGACGCTTTCTTCGCGTGCGGTATTCTGAGGGCATAGAATTACAATTTGTGTGAGCGAGAATGGATGATGGTTCCATTGGAAATAGAGGCGGTTTAGGGTGACCGCACAGCAACAACTATAGTATGGAATTCTTAACACAGCGCCATGCGCTACTAGTGAAGCGCCAGCTGCATGAATTTGTTTTGCCTTCTGATTGCTTCAATGGATTGGATTCTTTGAGTCTTTTTAGCCAGAGTTATTAATGTCATATTTTTGGACTACTCAGTTTCTCTTTATATGGAACGGCTGAAAATGAACTTTCAAATCTGTAACTGTAGGGGTGGCGAATGGTAAATCCGAGACGCCGAGACCCTTGTTTCAAAATCCGAGCCCGCGACCGCAGCTAGCTACGTTATAAAATCCGAGCTCGAGACCCAATGCCGGAAGAAACCGTGCCCGAGACTTAGTGCTAAAAATATCCGATTCACCTATCAGCAAACGAGGATGAAGAATGAGAATGCTTGACAAAAGTATCCGAGATTCCGAAACCTCGAGGAAAAAAATCCGAGACTCCGAGACAGAAAAAGCACCAGCCAAACGAGACTTGGAGACTTAAAACAAAAACTGCCGAGATTTCGAGACCGGACCAAAATTTTCCGAGACCCACGATTTTGAAGGCACCATTCGTTACCCCTAACAGTGGTGGCTGTAGTCATTGTTGTTCTTTTCAAGAGAAAAAGCCGTATTGATGACTGCCTCAGTGATCTTGTACTCAACGGTACTTTACACTTACTTTATTAAAGTGAACGAGAGACTGATCAGTAAAAAAGTCGAACCTCTTCGTTTACGGACACTCCTCCATAGTTCGGGCACCTCTCCATTACGGACAGTTCACTTGGTTCCGCCGACGATGCTACACTAATACAATCTCTGACCTATAATGCGGACACCTGACTGTCTGTTCCTTTGGTGTTCGTGTAAGGACGTTGTACTGTGCATTCCAAAACAAGAAACAGTAATAAAGGTTTAAAGAAGTAAGAGGTTTTTAATCGTATTTTAATTTACCCCTAACAATTCCTTACCCGCTGCGCTTTGACAGTAGTCAACTGCTTCAGTGAATAAACTCACAACAGGCCACTTTTAACAAATAAACAGGTAAAAAAAAATCCGAAGTTGATTAAACTGTGAAGATCCGGATGGGGTTTAAGTTTTTTTAGAATCTGATAGCTAAAATCTAAGATCTGTCAATTTTATCAGACAGCTGAGAAATGGCCGAAAATGTAACTGATAACGGATTTCAGCACCCCAATTCGTATGTACATAAGACCCTTTTAAATTCCTCTGCACAAGACTGTACAATTTCACATAACTGCAATTGTTTCTCGAAAACGCATGCGACAGAAATGGTTAAAGTACTCTGGACTTTTATTTTCCGGCCAAAATTAAACAGAAAACAATCAGCTTAAACAATCATCAGCAAAGCGATTCTGCTCGATTACGATCAATTCGTGAAATTTATCTTGGGATCCCTGCTGAGCAGTCTTTTGTACTCTCCGCAAAGCAATCAAAGAAACAAATAACGTCTCATTGATCAACCGTGAAGAAACCAAAGGAAGCTTTGCTAAACACAACAGGCCCACAGAGACACTCTAGTTCTGAAGAATTAAGCGTGAAAAACAACACAAGAGCAACCTGCTAAACTGTGTTATTAACACTTCTAAACTTCTTCAAATAATTGAATTTGACTGATCCCAGCCAAGACACTGACTGAAAATGGACGAAGGTTCAGTGAGGACGCCCATATTCAGACTCAACCATGGCGGTAACAACCGAAGTAATAGAATTTTCGACCTCTGTTACCGTTTTCAGTCTTCTTCCAGATTGGCCTCGGCGGTCAGAATATTGGGTATTGTTGTGCTTCCTTGTCTCACCAGCTTTGGAGGAATTACGGTATTTATTGCCGGATGTTTAAGTAATATTTCCTCTCTGATCATCAGTGGAGCAGCAATGTTCATTCTCGGGATCCTCCTCTGTTTGCTTTGCGGACACGTCTGTGATCGTTCGTCGACGAATTCTCGGAAACAGGATGCCGAGTCCGACTGTGTGCCAGTTTGATTTCATTATTGTTATCTTGGAAAGAATTGCTTTTAAGTGATCGCTCACGTAGTCAAGGCTAAGAAACTTCAACGGGAAAAGTTCTGTGGAAAACTCAATTCCATGGCGTCATGCGCCAAGTTCTTAACAGTTCCGGCCGGAGTTAACCCGTGAAAATACTAATTAAATTTTTAGATGCATTCGGACACCGCTGATATACTTTAATATTTCCAGGAGTCAGTGAAAACGGTAAATTCAGATGTTAAAACGTTCACAGATTTGTGGAACAAACAGAGCCCGTGCAGATATCCAAGAAATAACGCATAATAGGCTGTCCTTATCAATTTTTTTGAATTACAGCTGATAAAGCAAGGGATTAATTACAGAAAAATTTTCTCAAGTATTTCTGGTGTATGCGGCTGAATTCAATAAATCAAGAAATCAGCCAGACTTCCAAAGATACCGCAGGACACCGCGGATCATATATAAAAATAACTAGTTATTCAGTTTCGCCAGACTTGGTAGGGACACAAGAACAGATGCAACTGTTGTGCCAATGGCCCATGTCTGTGTCCCCTCCCCTGTAAGGAAAGTTTGTACCACTCGCCGAGACTTACCTTTTTTCGAATGTTCAGTGAATGGGTTCTTTAATTTATGTCCCCTTCAGTATTCAGCTATTTATGTTGAAAAGATGTAAGAGACAACCGAGGCTTAACTTCACCGTCCAATGACAAGAGACCTTGTTAGAAGAGAGTGGGGATCGTGTTTATACCTAAATCCCTATAATTTTGAGGACATTAATCCTAAGACAAAGTGTAATTATCCCTAAAACTATTGTTTTCCTTTGCCTGGGCCGGTATCACTGATAGCAAAAATTATTTTGCCAGTTATCGACCCTAAAACTCCCAACAAGGTCTCATACAGCTTTTGCCGAAATGAACAAAGAAAAATAAGCTGGCTTATTTGTGAGATTATACCGGCGGTGATTAAGATAAAGGTTTGCCACGATATGCTTTAATTAGAAATGCGCCTTTGTGAACAACAACAACAAGCTTTATCTGAATGGCCATAAGTATTATAGTATTGCAAAAGCATACAAAAGGTGCAGAGAGATAAAAAAGAAGATTGCATTAAACTGAAAAAAGTGAAAGTAAAAGAAAAATAAGGTTGCTGATACTCTACAAGGAAGCTTTACATATAAATCAAATAGAGATATGTATACAAATCATATATAATTATAGATTGATATGATTTAATTAATAAAATTTAATCAGGCTACATTCATCAACCAATTTCTGGAAAAGCGAAGGAAAATATGAAAGTCAGTTAAAAGTGGAATATTTGTTGGCTATCAGAATATTTGTTCGCTTTAAAATAAAATCGCCCTGAACTATGTTCATGGAAAAAAAAAACTCTTATTCTTCGGCCATTTCAACTTTAACAGAAATAAAATACACACTGCGGTTATAAACATGACAAAACAACGCATGTTGTAAAAAAAAAAATTGATTAATGACTTGAAATTTTAACAACTGGGCGATCGCATATCCATTGTAAAATTAAGGAGACATTATTGATTAAGGATTTAAAACCAGCTTTAAATGAAAATATGGGTAGTGAGAAACTTTTTCTTTACTAGCCTTGTATATATGTTTATATTTTCTAGCAGACTTTAAGATAGGTCTGTATATTATATTTTTTTTCACTATTGTCATTTCTTTTAAATTAGGTTCCAGTCTTTCTCCATAGCATTTAAATTTTATTGTATTGTATCCAACCGTCACTTCTGAAGATGTATGTTGAAGCATACGAAACGTCAAGTCATTAATCAAAGTTCTTTACAACATGCGTTGTTTTGTCATGTTTATAGCCACAGTGTGTATTTTATTTCTGTTTATGTTCATGGAACTGTTTATTTGTTTGTAACAATGAGTTGGTCACGTGACCCACCGTCGGAACACCACAGTTCAGTTTAGAAAGTAAACCCATTGTATTCGAACTGTTCTCGTGCCGATTTTTTTCAGTCGCCCCAGAAATATTAAATTCCTTAACGCAAAAATCAATATACGTAGTTGTCAACTAAATCATTGAAGTCTAGTGACCTTCACCCATGCTATCTCTAAACGGTCTGGCATGCATAGCACGGATCCATTACTTGTTATCAGTATGTAAAAGCCCTTCAAAAAAAAAAGAACATTGTTATTATTAATGTGTATTAATAAAGCCGCTTGTGCTGTGAGCAAAAGTACCGCGATGACTGAATTAAAAACGATGAATTGTTTTCAACAGACCAACTGTGCTTCAAGAACTCAAGACGATACAACATTTCATGAACATAAACACAATACCGCCAAGAGACATAACAGAGTAAGACTGGCGATCTTATCGTGTTCTGCATGCAAACGGTAAAAATAAAGTCAATAAATCACTTTTGTTGTAAGTTTTCAGAGTTTTAATGAACATCTGCGATATACTTTAAAATTTGTTCCGCAAAATGTGGGGAAAATACTAGTTCCCAAGCATTCCTCGTATCATCAAAACCGAGCCTGCGGATTGGGGGTACAAAATAACAATTCAAAATGGCGGACGAAAAGAACATTTTCGGCCGTTCGATCAAAACACTGATTTTTTTGATAAAATCGAATTCTCTGAGTCAGACGCAACGGACACGTGTGCTAATAATATGAGTTTTAGCTAAAACTATGGTAACTGATTCCGGGGGAAGCCAATTGTCGCTGGACTAATCAATACTTTCTAATAAAATTAAAGAGGTGATTCACAAGCCGTTACAAGAGAAAACGTGAGGCGATCATTGTATAAGCTATAATCCGAATGTATGCCAGTGCATAGTGGGAAAGAGAACGAAGACAAAGGATAAATATTTTCTTAACCGCCATCATGAATTCGTTAAGGATGGGACGAGTGAAAAAGAAGCTAGGACAGAGACATTGTATTTGGAGATGCCTTCCTAATTGCAATTTGCATACTGTGTCGAGGTTTCCCAAGTCATCAAATATCCTGAATCGTCATTAAGATGCGTGCTATGGATAATTAAAAATAATATGTTCTGTTTTCAACAATCACTGATTCATACATTTTGCTATAATCTGACTTCTGATGAGTTGAATGTTACTGCTGATTTACGATTTGACGGCCTTAGACTCAACGGTTAAAGCCACCTTTTGCATGGTGATATATTCATGTGTACCACATGGAAGTATTGCTCATTGTCACCATGGATAGCATGATGTTTACCCTCCAGGCTAGAGGAGCCATTTAAGGAGGACAAAATATTTAACGTTTATTGTCTCGATACAGCGGCGAAGACCGCATTTCCATTCACAGAAGTTCCTTGCTTCAGTTTTAGTGTTGTTATTGGCCACTGCAGCCTGCCAGATAGTCTAGCAAAAAGAGTAAAAGTCCTATTTCCAGATTATTATAGTGAAACTGTGAAAACAAAGTTCAGAGAAATCAAGTTTCCTACAGTTATCCCCAATGTCGAAGTTAAGTCAAGTAGTGTTGTGAAGGTAACCAACTTTTTCAAGACTTCTATCACTATAATGTAGTTATTCTGGAAATGTGTTACTTTGATCGTATCTTGAAAATTATCATTCTTGGTCCAACCTTAGTAGGGGTGAAGTGGTATTAGAAGCAATACAAGGGGGGTCTCAATCTACCGGAATATTTTTTGGCCAGCCATCTGGGCAGGTGACTTCCATTTATCAAGACTATTTTTACTCACCCCAAAAAGTAACTATTGAACTTAAGGTCTATCTGGTGGATACCTGGAGCCCCACGGATTTTTCTTCTTGAACATGTTTGGAATCGGGGACCATGAACAAGCCATGGTGTATAATTTTGGCCTTGGAGCCCTGCATGGTGCAATGCTTTTTTGGGCCCAAAGCCCTGAAGTCCTAAAACCCTTTGGGACCCTGATTATGACTTAGAAAATGAAGTCTAATTTTGTTGTCTTGCAATGAAATATTTTGACACACAACATTTACTAAATAATAAAATAATAGTATAAAATATATAAAAAATTATGCTTGTTTATCAGTACAGTCGAAACCTGTTAATACGGACACCGAAGGGACCACGGAAACTGTCCTTATTAAGCGGGTTCACATCCCGGGGGGGTACTCTGCAAATTTTTGGGTGGGGGTGTGCCGCTGGGACTCTGAGACCCTTAACCTATACTAGACCATTTTAGCTGAATTTTGCAACCCTATTCTAGACTAAACACCGAAAAACCCTACCCTATCCTAGACCTATTCTAGACTCGCTATTTTCCAGAAATTCGTTTAGTCTAAGTCTAAGATGCCAGGGGTCAGTAAAAATGCCGTACTGCCCGCCGTACCGATTTTTAAATGCCATTTGCCAGTAAACCTCGTCTAGACTAAATTCTTTACGCAACTGATCAGTTTCACGGAAAATGATACCCTATTCTAGACCAAAACTCTCTGATTACTATACTCTATCCCAGACTAAACTTCCTGAAAGACTAAGAAAGACTGAAAGACTGAAAGACTGGAAGACTAAACTTCCTGAAAACCATACCCTTCACAGCGGCACATACCAAAATAGCTCAAATATGGGAGTACCCCCGCCCCGGGATTCACATGGATGACGTAATTTAAATGTTTCATTGTTTTTACGAAAAATATAGTAAGTTACCGCATCTAACCCCACTAAGACACTAAAACATTACGCCATTAGACCTTCAACGTTCGTAACTTTCTTTCAACCAAACTGATATTATTTGTGTAGCCGACTGACTTAACGCATTTGAGATTGTTTTGATCGGGACGGAAAAACTGTCCGTTGTCCGTATTAATGGGTGTCCGTATTAAGCGGGTAAATTTTAGAGAGAATGAGTATGTACTTTCAGCCGGGACCAAGACAACTGTCCGTGATAACGGGGTGTCCGTATTAAGCAGGTGTCCGTAATAAAAGCGGGGTTCCACTGTAGTTACTTTTTTGGCAACAGAGCATATAAAGAATGGCAAATAGTGTGCAAAAATGGACCATAATTCTGGAATATTTCAAGTCTCCTTTCGTGAATTTTTTAAACTTTGTTATCTTACGGAAACTTTTTTTAAAGACGGCATTTCTTGGAAGGGTAGAAATAGTCATTCAGACAGTGTTTCTAATGTCAGTAAAAAGAATATGTGAAAGGTAGCGTAAGTATCTCACAATTGGTTCCAAATGAAGAGCCTTGGAGAAGATTACAGTCGTATAATAAACAATTTAAAAGGCTCGAATACTCAGCCGTATTACACAACTTCACGCTGAATAACCTCCATTTAACACGTTAATGATGCAACGGCTTTCCAGCCTTCTGATTGGCTATGTTCTTCTCGGCATGGAATAAATACTAATTACGCAATGCCGGTTTCGAGTGTTATAACGTGTAATATCCCACGAGTGACTTGATGGAGACTCAAACGTTATTAGAATCACTTTATTCTTTATATATAGCATAATAATCAGCAACACAGGAATGTGTTGCTGGGAATAGCGTGTCTGTTTAAATGCCACAATTAAGAACAGTAACCTCACAAACAAGATAGCATCACCCTAAGTTTGTCATTAACACTGCACTCGTCCTGGCTGATCTATTCGACATGAAACTGATTGGGCACCTGACTTCTAGTTTGTCGGCTGATATGGCGTATATATAAATATGAAAAATATGTTCTGTTATTGAACATGGCCATCTTCAAGGTGCGAACAAAATATTTTGAATTTAAGAATCCGGTGGAACAGCCTGGAGCGCACAGCTGAACAGCTGAACAGCTGAACAGTTTTGAAGTCTAGCCAACAAACAAGATTCCACACACTCTTTTACTGCGGCCGTTATCACTTCTACCAAAAGGGTGCATTTTATATCATTCTCAGTGAAAGAAGAAAGCTAACGGAATGGTAGTGCCATCAGTACATGATCGCTTCAATCTCACTGCCCAAGTTAAAGAAGGCGCAGGGACCACTATTAAGCCCCGACGCTGCCACATCGCATGCCTCTGTGTCTTTCCACTGGCTGTTGTGACCACAGGAGCAGTTCTCGTCGGCACTGGTCTCTGTTCAGCTTCTCCTCTCACAAGGAATACTTTAACAACTGCAGGGGCTCTTGTGTATCTACTTGGGGTCGTCTGTTTCGTGATTTGCAGCTTGGTGGTTCAGTCTTCTAAGCAGGAAGATGATGGGGACTTTAGCGTGGAAATCTGAGAGGTTTGATCGACGACACTGAGGAATTATGGGGACTGAAATCAGCGGGTTTATAAAAAGACAATATAACTGCAATGTAACGGCAATATAACGGTAGAGAACAATCGGCAATGATTAATGCAACACAAACCGCGGCGATTCTAATATTTCACGAGACATAGATGATACCATATACTTTTATTTCGCAGTGTAGAAGCCCCCTTTCGCTTGATATCCGTTGTTGACTATTTTTGTTTTTAGAAACAATGAAAAATTTAAGTTATTAATGACATTAATTAAAACTGCATTATTCATTTATCCATGGCCTTGTTCTACACTTTTCTAGCCAATTTACACATTAAAAGAGCTTTAGAAAACGGACTATCCGCAATCTACTCCATCGGTCAGTTACAACAAGCGAATCATATGAAACAAGTCGCAGTCATCGCAAAATGGAGAAATTCCTAGGTCTATAGGTCTAGCCTGCCACAGTGCACTTGCACGTGCACAGATGTTGGACCCTTGCAGTCGTTTAATATCGGAGTTTGTATCCTCGGCCTGCCTGGGCTTTTTTTGAGTTTCTGAGCCTGGGGTTGGGTGGGGGAAACCCCCCTTCGTAACTTCAAGAACATTAAGGCTATGACAATGAAACCTAGAGGGTACATGGTACGTCCAAAACTGTCTCCTTTGTGGTCCACACAATGGAACGATGACGTCATATGACGTAATTATTAGGTAATTAGTTATACGGCCGCCATCTTGGATTTCTGACATTATTCAAATTGACTCAAAATTAATCAAAACCAATAAAAAAATACTAAATTACGTAAAAATGTAAAAGTAATACCAATAAACATTGTTTTTTCCTTCAATCAAAGGTAAAAATATGAAAATTTAACATGGCTATCATAATTTTGTTACCATGGAAACATCAAGTCACTTGATCAATACAGTTATGAAATTGTTGCCGGATAAATTTTAGGAAAAGTCACAAAGTTTGATGGCGTTTGAATACATATTAAAGACCTGAGTTATGAATGTTGAAAGTTAGCGCGGGCACTTTGTCCCCCCCCCCCCCCCCCAGGCAAACTAAAGTTAAGTTTAAATTGTGCCACTGGTTCTATCACTTTTTACGCCGTACTACGTGGATGCCCCATCTAAAATGCTGAATGAATTACTCAAGTTGCTGTACCTAAAATTTTGATGAAAAACATCAGGTAGCAAGCCCTTGTCACATACAACAACAATTAAATCCAGGGGGGGGGATGGACTCCCATATAAAAATGACGGGGTTGCTCATAGTACCTTTAAGGGGTCAAAATTTGTGGATTGTTATTGCTCAGGGTGCCAAAGTCTGAACTGATGACCACCGTTAGAGTAATCTCGGTACCAGTTGTAGGCCGGGTAAAAATCCACTTTGCCACGCCCATTAAACGAGATACCGGCACCTTTAGGATTATTACCAAACATTTTCCAGAACATTTTTAAATATGCCAATACTGTACATAACTATAATACTAGGTACGCAGCCAATCAAAACCTATATAAATCAGGAGTAAGCACTTCTCTTGGTAAGAACAAATATAGGCAAACAAAGAATCTCTTTTGTAGCAATTGACCTTTGGAAAGATCTCCCATCTGACCTAAAGGATCTAAGTGTATTCCTCTTCTCGAAAAATTTAAAACGTTATCTATTGTCAGAACAACACATGTAATTTGTCTCCTCTGTTATGTTTTTCTAATATCATATTGTTAAATTATTTCATTGTAAATATTTTCACTTGTTCTAATTCTTTCACCTGATGTAAATGTTTAACATACTATAGCTGGGGGCTAACTAGAAAACTCACCCGTTAATTTAGCTCCCAGGCTCAAAATTATATTAACTATTGAAATTATCAGTATTTAGTAAATAAAATGTGTGTAGGTGTTTTTAAAATATAGTTGTAAAAAAATAATGAGTAAATAAAGTATTATTGTTATTGTTAGGGTGCTTTTTTAAAATTTCCGACGAGCACCCCGTCATTTTTATATGGGATTCTCCCTCTCCCCCCCCCCCCCCCCCCACCCCCCTTAGAATTTCGGTGTTGCTGATAAACCGATTACTTCGTTACAACTATACTAACAAATTGGTTTACTAACTGAATTGGATATATGTCGTATCCGGGACGAAGAGGAGACACCAGTTTTTGCACTCAGAATTTTTTAATCCTTGTTTAGATTCAAACTTAAAAAATAATGAATATGATATTATGTACAATGTCTAACTAAAGAAAAAATAAATATACAATGCTATACTCACAATTCTGGTCGACTATCTTCTGCGATTTTACAATTTTGAGGGTTTTCTACCGTTTTTATAGTTCAGATCTTCCCTAGGGGTTAATCAACACTTTTTACCAAATTGTTCAATAGGCCATTTGCACGATGACATCATTTGACTACTACTACCAGAATTCATTTCGTTTTTCCTTTCTTATTTAAATTTTGTAATCCCAGTGAGGTTTAAATAACAATAGCTCTAATTTGCACTACAAAAGAAAATACTGAAGGATTCTGGTAGTAGTAGTCAAATGACGTCATCGTGCAAATGGCCTATTAATTGTTATAAGCGTCACGGAGCGCACTGAAACACTAACTTAGAACTGACAAATACCACTGAACCGATACCAACAGCGACCTGCGATCTACAAACCCGGCGGGGAGGGGGGGGGGGGTACTCTCTATAATGTGCTATACGGGGATTCTCCGCCCGAAAGGGGTATCTTTTTTAGGCTGGAGGCCTATGAAAGGGTCGGGATTTCTTGAGTTGACGTATATGAAAAGGTAGGGATTTCACGAAGAATAGGAAAGGGTAGCGGAAACACGAGTTGAAGTATAAAAAGGTAGGGAAAAATGCCATTTAAGTATTAAATATAAAGAGGGCCTTTCAAAATATATCAAACAGACGCACGTAAATGCTATGTGAAAAAGGTACCATTTTCAGTAAAAGGGGTACCATTTTCAGTGAAAGTATATGAAAGGGTACCATTTTCAATGAAAGGTATATGAAAGGGGTACCTTTTCTGTCAAAAACGGTATATGAAAGGGTAAGGGTTTGGACCTCGGTGCGGAGCATCCCCGTACAAAACTTTGTTGAGTACCCCCCTCCCCCCCCCCCCAAAAAAAAAAAAAACTCCAACTTTTGCCGTGTGTCATTTGCCGTTTCAAGATGAAAGTGAGTATTTTCGCGTTTAAAATGAACATGATTTGTGAATTATTTATGATTTTTCTGGTGGATATGTTTAACGATTCGAGGAAAAGTAAAGATAATCAACTGCACGCTGATTAATTTCTTTAATATATTTAATTTACATTTTTAAAGCAATCTGGGAAATAACTTAATAATATACACATAATTATCATCACTGATTCACCAATATATACACTCCAATATGTAAGTAGTTATAGTTAATTTGTCAAGGCAAACTGACTCACTGCGAACTTTGCACCGGACGTACTCTTTGGGTCTCTTTGCGTTACTGTTAAGGTGTGTTAAGGCGTTATTCCACCAAACGCGCCCCATTCTTATAAGCACCCCCCCCCCCCTCCCACCCCTCGAGTGTCGTTTTGTCAATAAGCTTCCCTCCCCCCTTGAAGATGCTACGCTAGAAAACTATCTTTTTTACCACAATTGCCGCTAAACTCGCAATCTGATTGGTCGACGTGAGTGGTAAATGAGAGTCCAGACAACGGTGCTGACGCTAACATCACGCGCGCTTGAAAAAAACCAATCAGATTGCGAGAAAGTTATAGACAACGCTTGCTCTTTCTTTGCTGTCACGTCTTGTAACAAGACTTCGATTTTTCCCTGTATTTTTTCTAAATATTGTTGTAAAAAACAAATTTACACCGGTTTTCCGTGGTGTGGACTCGCGCTGCGCCTCGTGAGTCCACAACATTTTGACCATGTGATGACGTAAATCGCGGTAAATAAGAGTCCACACCACGGAAAACCGGTGTAAATTGACATTGAGGTTGTACATTTGCACATGCACATGCATTACACATTGTTATGGTTAATTAAAAAGTGTTTTTTCCAATTAGCGCCCTCCCTTTAGCTAACAAAAGTAAATAAGCGAAAACATATTAATATAAGCTTAAGTGATTAAGGAGACACTTTTCCGGATTTTTTCCAACTGACCCCTAAATACAAGTTCGACATTGCTTGCCTCAACTAGTTCTGTTCAAAATTGTAGTTCCCAATAGATGTTGCTTCTTCGTAAGAAGGAGGAAACTGGAACTCGCCCATATTCTCCAATTCGCATTCGCACAGTTGTTTTTCATTTTGAAGCATGGACGTCGTCTGCTCTGTCGAAGATAGAGCCTTGGGGGCCGAGCCTGCAGGAACGGCATCTTCGTAACGTGGAGGACTGGGGCGGTCTAGTATCGGCTGTGGGTTGTCGCAGCATGGCGGGACAATTTCGGTTTTAAAAGTCTGATTCATAAAACCACCGAAATCCCAATAAGTAACTTCCGTCGTTAAATCCAATCGTCCGTTGTCAGACCTGGCAGCCTTGGGGTTCATCTCCGCCAATTTTATCTTAACTACGACGCAGAAAATCATGCCGAATGTAACGACCAAGCACCCCACACATGCCAATATGGCTCTCTCCCGCCCTACACCGAAGGCTATCAGTGAAGTGATTCCCGCCAAAAGGACTACAGCACCAAGGCAGACTACGATCAAGGAAATTGGAATGAGCGAGAGCAAACACCGATAAAACTTGGAGACTTGAGCTGAATCAGTTTGAGGATCACGTTCTGCATTGCCGTCGGTCCGAAGTTCTATAGTATTGTCGACCATGTTTCAATTGAATCTAAGGATGAAATAAGTTGGAGTTAGCTACCTCACTTTTCAAAAGAAAAGTTGAAAAGTTCCCCGTAAGCAAGTGATTCAATTTTCCATTTGAGCGATTTTCGTTTGACCTTGAAATAATTACGCGTAAACACAACCAAATTAAACAACAAACGAACCAGTATATATTAAAAGAGGCAATTTTGGTTTAGCGAAAGGAGGCAAACGCACGCGGCTTTTGGTTGAATTAGCGAACACGCAAAGCAAAGCGAACGCATTGCGAGCTAAAAAGTAGCTGTTCTCCCTAACGTCACTCACTTTTTAGCATTCTACGTGATAGGTCAATCGAACATACTCGAGCATGTAACTTTTTTTATGTTGTGTGACATTGTCACGTTGAACAGCTGTTTCGTTTTAATACCGTAATCATAACAGGTTTACTTTCCTCTGTGTGGTGGACTGTGATTTTAAATGGATTTGTAAATAACCCTTTTAAATGCGATATTTGGGGCTTTTTGAGCAAATTTAAATGAGGTAAAAACGCTCAAAATATGAAATATGATGATGAACTTTATTGTGTGTTTGTTTTTGTGTTGATTTCAGTAAAGATTGTGAGAGCGGTTTTACGACTCGCAATCCCTTACAGTTTTCGTAAATTACACGTGCATTACTTTATACACCGCGTACTGCTTGTTGTTATGTTTATT
>JAJGOT010000099.1:1150000-1152500 GCA_022457155.1 Cladopsammia gracilis
GTAACATAACTGGCTCAAATGCTTATTGGCATAAAGCTAAAGAGGATTTAAAAGCAATAATAAGTCATGTTGGAGCTCCAACATTCTTTTTCACTTTTTCTTCTGCTGACATGCATTGGCCTGACCTACATGCATTATTTAGCACCTCATTAAGTGATACCACACCCGAGAGCAGACGGCAAAATGTCATTAACAATCCTCACATCACTGACTGGTTCTTTACACAGCGTTTAGAAAACTTCATTAAACATTGGTTGTATAATTCACTGGATGCTGAGTGGCACTGGTACAGATTTGAGTACCAAGCCAGAGGTAGTATACACTGTCATGGTGTTGCAAAACCTAAGAATGACCCAGGATTATGTCAACTTTCAGAAACAGCTCTTAAAGGCTATTTGGCAGAAGTGTCCCTTGATAAAGCTGAACAATCAGATATTCTAGAACTAAACAAACAGATACTGGAAGGAAAAAAAGCTTCTCAAACTGTATGTGAATATGTAGACTGGTTATTATCTACATACAATCCAGACCCACCAGAGGACGGTTTTTGGATTAAACCCTCCATTCATCCTTGCCAGAAGCAACACAGAGATATTATGAACACTCAACAATCTGATGATGATTATGTAGACTTACTGAATACAGTACAAAGGCACACTCGTTGCAGTACCAATTATTGTCTTAGAAAGAAACAGAATGAAACAAATGTTAAGTGCAGATTTAACTTTCCATTTCAACCTTGCACTAGTACAAAACTAGAATTTGAACCAATTCATACAAAAGATGGAAGCCCCAAATACAAGGCTAAATTAATAACAAAGCGCAATGATGGTAGGCTAAATAATCATCAGCGCCTCCAACTGCAAGGCTGGAGGGCAAACTGTGACATTCAGGTGGTAATTGATTACCATGCATGTGTTGAATACCTTGCCAAATATGCATCTAAAGGAGAACCAAGGTCACCAGTATTAAAACAGGCATTTAATTCTATAATGCACTCTTGCAAAAACAACAGTAACCCTACAAAACTTATTAGGAAAGTGATCATGAAGTCACTTGGTCAACGTGATTTTTCTGCACAAGAGACAATGCATCATCTTATGTCACTTAAACTGGTAAGCTCATCCTTTAATGTGGTAGCAATCAGTTTAAATGGTTCTCGCAGAATCAATACTGATTCTTTTGATGGCGCTCTTGTTACAAATGAATCACTGCTGGATATTTATGCAAACCGTGAAAAATATGCCCAAACCGATCCAAATATAGTCATGTTAAATTTAGTAACTTTTGCCTCCAAATACAAACTTGTGAACCAAAAGCTAACAAGTCAACCACAAAACACTGTACCAAAAGTTTTCCCTGTTTATTCTTCCAATCCAAAGGGCCCAAATTTTGGCCTTTATTGTAAATATCAGTTGCTTAGATACAAACCTTGGCAGACTACACAGGAAAATGCTTGGGGTGATCAACCAGGTTCTGACGATATATATATTACTTCATGGAAAGCATTCCTTCAAACACAATATGCTCAACAGCATGTACCTGATTGGCATGAAAAACTGCAAACTTTAGAAAACTTATCAGAAAATGACTCAGATTGTGAAAACATTTCACAAGAACTGCCACAACGCGAAGAGTGGATGCATCTAGCTGATCTTATTCCTGGGTCTTTTGTTAACACAACTGAAGAAACACTACAACCTGATTATAACAATTACAACTGGCAAAATGACAAGTGCAAGTATGAACACCATATTATAGGAGAAATGCCTTCCTGGGTAAAATCTAAAAAGGAAACATTTTCAGTTGCATTGCCCCAACAAAATATTGATATTAGTACTTTTACTAATATGCAAGCACATGCATACAACATGATAAATACACATTCTGAACAAGCTTCTCCAAAAGATCCGTTGTTACTCATTGTGAATGGAGTTGCTGGAACTGGTAAAAGTTATCTTATCAATGCCATTCGAAGTCTACTCAGAACATCTTGTGCAGTGACTGCCACCACTGGCAAAGCTTCCTATAACATAAATGGCTGTACAATCCATTCACTGTTAAAACTTCCAATTGGTTCAAGAGGCAACAAGGAGTTGACTGGTCAGGCTCTTCTGAGATTGCAGAACAACCTCAAAGGCATCAGTTATATTATAATTGATGAATACTCTATGCTAGGACAAACAATGCTTGGCTGGATTGATAGACGCAGCAGACAAGCAACAGGCATAAGTGATGAAGTTTTTGGTGGACTGTCAATCATATTATTTGGTGATCCTGCTCAATTACCACCTGTCGCTGATAAGCCATTGTACCATTCTAAGCCTACCAGTTCTGTAGGCGAACAAGGTCATTTAGCTTACCTAATGTTTAACAACGTAATAACACTGTCAGTAAACCAAAGAGTTCAAGGTACAAATCCAGAACAAAGCCAGTTTAGAGATTTACTCTTTCGCCTACGTACAGGAGATTGTACTGAACAAGATTGGAAACTTCTCTT